>OZ007568.1:64291607-64491607 GCA_963931925.1 Onchidella celtica | reverse complement strand
CTGGAGTTGAAGAGGGCCAGCAGTTTCTTCTTAGCATTCTGTCCAAGGTGAATTAACATATCATTTGTTACTTCGTCTGGACCAGGGGCTTGTTTTGGTTTCAGTTTCTGGAGGGCAGTGTTCAGTTCCTCCATGGTGAGTGAGCTGTTCAGCTATTGCTGTAGGCGTTGATCGAAGTCACTTTTTGTAATATAACTTCAATCGCTTTTTTTTTTTTTTTTTAGCCGCAGTAGCACTGTATTAAATTATCATTATATCAAGGCGTTCTTTTCATGCCTCGGCCTCGATCAGCGCGTACGATTTTTTTTAGAGGAGCGAAGAAGGGAGTGTCTCATCTTACTGTACCTAGTGTCTTTGGTTACACAGAACTATCGGGCTACATGTCAGCCTACATAGCAGTAACTTTAACAGACGTTCAATAGCGGGCTCAGTTTGGATCTAGTTCTATTATTCATTGGCAAAGTTTCGATTTCTGAAGGGAGATCGTCAGTTTGATTTGATTAGAGATGTAATTCCGTGAGCTTGTCCTAGATAAGGACTTTCCAAATACGTGCTGGGTGCGGTGTGATGGGAGACAGCACGTGCGGGGGTATCCTCTTACATGCCCGGGGACGGAAGTTTTTTTGCATTGCGGTCACGCTAAATAAACATTCAGACAGACGAGTTATAGCCCTGGGAGGTGGGTAGAAAAGGCGAGGTGGGGGAGATTGTACTCCCTAAATCCGGCTACTGGGTCGGGTAGGCTCCTCATTCCCTCGTCTTGCAACCCGCGTGCGCAGTGAATGCCGAGGAAATATTTAACAATTATAATGATTCACACCAAAGAAACTAACACCCGAAAGAGCTAGTTCTATACCAGGCCCCGAACACTATACTGGTCTTAAGGTTGTTGTTAGGGGAACGTACTATTTTACATCATTGGCTGTTGTTATAAGTACGTACGGTCCCCAAACGTTTGGGCTAGGGGAGCATCCATATACATTCCTATCCCTAACCCCGTGCTTATCCTCAACCCTAAATGTCATCGAACCCTTAACCCTGCCCCTTACCCTTTCAAACCAAAAAAAAGGAGGAAAACAAAAAGAAAATCTGAAAGAATAATTAATTAAGGCTGTTGTTAGGCGTATTTCTGCAGTATTTTGGAGTCACGAAAGGCTGTAAAATACGTACACCCAGCGCAAAATACACTTGGGGGACATACGTACTTGTAACAACATTCTACAACATAAGCTATGTCTGAAAAATGAACATAATTCAGTATTTTCTTTATTTGGCTTTTTAACAGACTGGCATATACGGTCCCTTATAACAGACACTCGTACAAAAGGACAAGTGAGAATACAATCTCCAGTGCTTTGCACACATTAACCCGGAACTTTTGCTATTTTTGGAGTAAATGACCTCAAAAATAGCTAAAGTTTGCAGAGCCAAACCATGCACGAAAAACACTTTTTGTGCAGTATCCCACTTTGAACGTTATATGGCCTGGGCCCGATCTAGAACTAACTAAGCCCTTCAAATTTACATTAAGTTTCTGACATACCAAATGGCAGAACAGACCAATCTTGGGAGTTTTTTTGCTTGTTGTGTCAACTCAGAATTTTTTTGTCTCTCTTTCATCATGCCCCAGGCTGTATATGAAAAGTGTCATGATTCAGATGTTGTTAAAACTCACGCAGAGAGTGAGTTGTTGTTGTTTTACCAGGGCCATGAGAAATTGGCTGGTGGCCTTGAACGGCCCTCGCGAATTATAGTTGGTGAGTAAATAAATGTAAAGTTAAACTGTTAGATTCACGCTTGTCGGTTTTAATGTTCGTGATTAATAAGTAATGGAGTAGGGGTGAAACAAGGTGGGGCTAGTTGACATTGTTAAGTATGACTAGACAAGTTTTTGCACGTTAACTGGCTGGTAGAATAGTGCAGACGTATTGCTACAATTAAAATGGTGGGAGGTTTCGACCTATGAGATAGCTGAACTAATTGGGCCAGCGGACTAGCACGCTGGGTAGTTAGATAGTATAAGACATCGTGTAACGTTCAGATTTAGTGAATACAGACGAGCAGAAGCATCGTGTCGTGAAGTATCTCCGGTTGACCAGTACCTGAACTGTGTGGTTTGAAGACTAGAAGTCCTTGCTTACGGACTGACTGAGCTCTAGAAAGAAAGGTCTGAGTGGTCTGACCTTTGAAAGCCCACGCTGCGCTATATTGATGTTCGCGCCTACCAGTAGGCGTGACCAATGGTACTATATCTTATTTATTCAAGCATAATAGAGATCGGAGATAGAGAACTACAGCCTCATAGGAAGACTAAGGAAACCCCAGCTGGCACTCGACCACGAGTGTCCTGTATCATAGATCTATTGCCATAGTATGATTGGAATAATATAGCATATTGTTGATGAATTGAATAGTGATTGTGCATAAAATATAGTCTTTTGGCAACTGCTTAAATTACCTACAAGCCGAAGAGTGCTTCTGTAGGCTTTGAACGTACTGGGCTCTCCTAACACTCAAGCCCATATGATTTAGGGAGAGTTTGCCTGGCGACTGGCCAGCGGCGACTCAACTGTCACTTTAAATTGATATCTAGTTTCGTATAATATACCTATTTGCTATTGATTGCAGTACCTCCATAGTTACATGAATATCATTGGTTAAGTTATTAATTAGAGTTTTTTTGGTTTGAATATATACCCCTATTGTCTTTTGTTTTGTTATTAATATTTATGTAAACTATGGCCTGACCGGCCTGACATATATACGCTCTAGTTATTTAATACTTTTCTTGTGTGGTTGTGTCCGAGTGTGAGTTAGCTGCCTCTCGTGCAGTCGTAACATCCCCAAGACCCTAACTCTGCTCGTGACAAAAAGCATGCTGATTTATTTGCCTTTCAAAAATAAATAAAAGTAATGCAAACAAACAAGTTATGAACACGTGCAACTGTTCACGTTTGAAAACCGGCTGGTAAGTTGTGATTGAGGCACAGAATACCCAAACGAACCATCCCTTCTCCCACTGTATGTCCACAACTTGCGCGCGTGTAAACACGGTGAGTACTAGATCTACTCTAATTCGTTCAATTATGAAAGGGTGTAGTGCGAATTGTTGCATTGTTGACATGTATGATACGCGCGCAAGTCGATGGACGGAAATGGTAAATTGAGTCTTTTCTTTGTCCTATGTCTCGGATACTGCGGTTCCGTAAAAAACAGCCTAAAAATTTATAAACATGATATTTTTTAACCATCAACATTAATTTTTAGTTGTCTCCGCTTGCAAGTGAGTTCCGATAACCTCGTACGACAAATGCCCCCGAGAGTAATCTTTCCCATTAGCCATAGAGAACACCAAATATTGACCCACTCTTGCGAAATGTGTGTACACACAGAGGCATTTGCATGCATTTTATCTGTAGGTCAAGCCAGTCAGCGAGGTTTGACATGGTGATGGTCACAACTTAGCGACAACAGCAGACTTGTACATAGTGTTTTTTGTGCTGGAAATGATATATTATATATAATAATGTAGATTATTACGGGATCGTCGAGTATCTATCTATCTATCTATCTATCTATCTATCTATCTATCTATCTATCTGTCTGTCTGTCTGTCTGTCTGTCTGTCTGTCTGTCTGTCTGTCTGTCTGTCTGTCTGTCTGTCTGTCTGTCTGTCTGTCTATCTATCTATCTATCTATCTATCTGTCTGTCTGTCTGTCTGTCTATTTATCTATCTATCTGTCCGTCCGTCCGTCTTTCTACCAACCCACCAACCTACCTACCTGTCTGTCTGTCTGTCTGTGTGTCTATCTGTCCGTCCTTCCCCTGTGGCGAATGTCCCTATGAGGGTCAAATACTTTATAATTATACTCTACACCTTACCGGATGGACGAGTCTACACCACTCACATCTCAGAGCTGCGCCCATTGTCAAGAAGCTAACTACAAATACATCAATATGGTGCCTTAAATCATTGCTGAGTAATGAACAATCTACATTAGTCCCCCACCCCCCTCCCACCCAATAAGGTTACTTATGCTATCGCCCCACCCCCACGACCAATCGACCCCCATACCCACCCTCAAGGCCACAGATTCATTTTTACACACTTCTCCCTTTTTTTGTGTGACTATTTTTTATTCCACAAAGCATCTAAAGTCGGTCATTGAAGATATAAATAGAACAGCTGCGATTATTAGGCAAACTTTCTTGGCCATTTTGAAATGCCAAGGCGCAAGTATTCACGGCACGTTGTTCACTGCACGCAACATTCTCTGTACTTTTCTGTGCACGCAATGTTTCTTGTCTACTAGTGATCGAATTAGACTACTTTTTTTTGTGATATTGATGTTAGAAATAAGTTGAAATGTTATGAAACATTCTTGCACAATCCATACTACTTGGTCGTCCTGAAATGAAAACACTTGAAATGTACAGTTCCCTGACCTCAAAGGACCTATTCATTAAATCTGAAAAGTTCCTTGGGCCGATTTTACTGACTGGATCTCTGGTATGGATCAATGCTTCGCTAATCGATAATCAATCGCAGTGCCTATCCCCCCCCCCCCTCCCCTCCAGTCCCATGGCACCGATTGCTGCGAGAGAACGGTAGGGAACCATGGTTCACTTCACTGGTTGCCGCTGCTGTCGACAGTGACTTCGTGCCTTCAGCTCACTGCTGCCCGACCCACCGACACTGCCACACTAGTCATGTAGACCACTGAGACTTGGGATTTTTATGTGACTGGTAGGTAAGCCGTTCCTTATTGTAATCTCAGCGTGAAGTTCACGACTTGCAGATGGTACTTACATGTGGTGTTGGGTTCTTTGTTTCACGTGGATATCGTCTCAAACACACCTGGTACAAGTCACAGTGTAAGTTTCAATATGACTTATGTTCGGGGAGCTTAGTCTAATTATAGAGCTCAATAGAGAAAATAGTGACTTGTGTTTACTGTTGATCTAGATCTATAGCTTACCATATTCGACACAGCCGAATCTGTATGTCACATTTAGGGGTTGGTATGAAGAAACAATTCAGTAAGTTTTATTTCTTGTACTCAATCATCTTTTTAAAAAATTATTATGATTTACGGCTGTTGGATAGAAATCTGTTCAAATGGGCCACCAGATGTGTACGTTCTCCATTCACATAATGACATAAACTTTAATTATATTTTACGTTACTAAATCCGATTTCCGTGGGGTCTGTTAGACCCAGTTTTGATGATAAAATGCTATATCGGATGTCTGGGTGGACAGACCCCACGAGTGCTTCATTACCCCTACGTTAATCCTACCAATCCTATGGAAATGGTATACAAATCTACGTCGGATTGACGTAGGGATACTAGCTGGGTTGAGACATTACCCCGTAAAATCGTTAATTAACTCATTTGGACAGAGTGTACTCTAATGTACGGAAAGGATGATGTTAGGGGGAAGTGGATCTAGTTTAATCACAAAGCCAAATAGATCAAATACTGAGTTCAGCGTTCGGCTATAATAGCTTTCTACGTAAAACACTATGTCCCCCCCCCCCCCCAAAAACAGTCTGTACGAAAACATTGCTGATTTACGACAAACCTTCACTATTTCTTCTTGTCATATTTTGCGTTTACTTTAAAAGGGTTCACAGTTTAACGACCGAAAAACTTTACTGGAAAATATTTTAAAAACTGCAAAATGGTACAGAACAATCCTTAAGAAAAGGAAAAGAGATCATGCACCACCTCTACTGCAGAACTTGCACTGGCTACGGGTAGTAAAACAAATGATAGATAAGTTGGCTATCCTGTGTGACAAACGTGGGTACAAAAACGCATCAACTTATTTAACAGATTTTTTGACTCCCCATGTTGTACCATCACAACATCTTAGATGGTCTGCAGACACCAAAAGTTCAAAATTCCTAAACTGTCCCTTAAGACCACGGGTGAAACATCTTTTTTCTTTTCAAGGGCCTCAGATTTGGAATTCTCTGCCTCTGTCTTTGAGAGAGACTGAACATTGTGAGACTTTTAAACATCAGCTGAAGAATCATCTTTTTACACTATGAATGTCCATTTCTTGTTTCTTCCTGAGTTCGCCTGTATATTGTGTGTGTGATTATAATTATGATATAAATGTTGTGAAGCGCTTAGAGCCTAGTTGTTCACGGGATAAAGCGCTATATATAAATGCTATGTATTATTATTATTATTATTATTATTATTATTATTACCGTTATTACTGTTTCGTTAACTCTAATGTGCTTGTTGAAAAAAAAACCACAACAATAACAAAAACGTTAATATTAATTATTCTTTCACCGATTCCAAATATCTACAAGACGACAGCCCATCTGAGTACAGTAATTATACCAGAGAAAGAGTATCGTTTCTGTGGACAAATTCAACAACCATTCTGAAGTATCGTATGCGTATGGCAGTGACAAGGAACCAAACTATTTACAAGTCACTGGGACTGAAATCGCGTTATGAAAGAGTGTGTAGGTTCTGTAGTGACAGCCATTTGGGCCTTGCTAGCGATAGGTTATCACTGACAGACGTGTAGATTGTAGCCCAGTGGTTCTCAAACTGTTTCGGGCAATCGCCCCCTTAGGCTCCAAAATTTTTTGTCATCGCTCCTTTCCTTGCCCCGCCCCCTACCCCCCCCCCCTTTTCCACCTCAAAAAAAACACAAAAAATCTCAGCTCAAACCCAACGGATACATTTTACAAGAGGATAGATCACATACAAATTATGATGTTAACTTTTTCAAAGCTTTACTAATGACAATAGGCGTGTTGATTACTCATGATAAAACAGAATTCATTCTTTATCAAATGTACTAAAAACAAATACGCCTTTTCTGTTCACAAACCCTTCCTACGTGTGCTGTAGAACAGTTCAGTGGCTGTCCTGTATTTGCTCTCAAATCCTCCTCCGCCCATGATTTCGACCCCTCCCCTCCCTTCTTCGTTTTCGCCCCCTCGAAAATTTCGCCCCCCCTCGCCCACGTTGAGAACCACCGTTGTAGCCGATCACAGAACCTGTCACTGGTCACTGATATTTACCTACTGGTCATACACGGACCCTTATATCTTTATCAGCTAGTTCTTCATGGTCAACAATGGCTAGACGAGTTGTATTAGATTGCCATTGTCCGACACTCTCCGAGTTCAAACTCTGCTGTGTTAGGGACAAAACATCGTATCTAGGTATGTCAAATTCACTTTTCAAACATCACTAGCCGACCCGGGCAAGATAAGTTTTGCGAATTCTTTGTAACAAGCACAATCGTACGTATCCAGGTAACATTAATGACGGCACTTAAACTCAAGACTGTGGAAAGCTATTGTATCACCATAATTCCTTGTAGAATACACAGATGTGATAAAGTAGATTTTTGACCAGCAATGTGTAAAGGGAGGTTAAGTTCGAAATTCAGATAATACTTTTCTAGTTTACTCCCCGGAAATAGATCTATGTCTCTTTTGCTGCGGCTGGAAAATCGTAAATGCATGATATTACAGACCGGGATTTGTCCAAAATGGAAGCGTCCACGTGAATTATCCAGGGTTCACACAGGTCTTTAAAAGTCCTTAGTCCTTAATTTTCATAAAAGAAAAAATAAGTACTCAAAAAGTCCTTAAATTCTGAAAATGATGCCAAAGTCCTTAAAAAATCCATAAAATTTGTGTTTCGGTTGAAACATTTGAGATTCAAATCTTCCAATTGCACACTGGATAATTGGTAATTTGAAATAACTGAACTTTTCAGAGTGAATTTACTGTCTGAACTCCGGATATAGAAACATTCCGTATCGATGAGTGCTGCACTGTGTATAGTTGTAATATTTCTTGGTCACAGGCACACAGGTCCTTAATTTGTTTACTGTGAGTCCTGAAGAAGTCCTTAAAAAGTCCTTAAAATTAGTTGTCAAGACTTTGTATGAACCCTGATTATCGTTAAAAAAACTTGAACAGTTCACAAAATGCCATCATTTTTGGCAACTTAGTCACGATGTTGTAGTTACTGACTTGTTCACCTTCCGTAGCTCCACTATAGCATGATTGATTTTATAGAATAAAAATGTCCTCTATCTTTTTACCTGGATTGTAAACTGACGTTTGTACAACTAATACTTTCTTCTGGTCATCATGAAATGGGAAACGGAACAAAGAATGACGCACGCGATGCCAAACGCGATTTTTTTTTTTTTTTTGCTTCTCTGCCATTATACTGGAAAAGACCTTATATTATGATAATCTACGTGTTTCGCTTTCCAACATCACTTTATAGAATGAAATATGCTTTCTATCTGCTTTCCATCTGAATTATAATTACTCTCACCCACCCACCCACCCAGCCCCCACCTCTCTCTCTTTCTCTCTCTCTCTGTCTCTCTCTGTCTCTCTCTCTCTCTCTCTCTCTCTCTCTCTCTCTCTCTCTCTTTCTCTCTCTCTCTCTCTCTCTCTCTCTCTCTCGCTCTCTCTTTGTCGAATAGGTCCTTTTGATCACCACAACATAGAAGGCACTAGTGCACTCAGTAAGATATAATTTATTTTTTTTGTAAAATACGGTTTTGGCTTATACTTATGCAGTCTTCTTCCTTAAAACGGCAATTCTCCTGTAAAATTTCATTCTGGCACATACTGTCTTTACTTATGGCACGGTAGATCTGCAGATCTTGTTTGAACAAATGAAATGTTTTAAACTGTAGAGAGAAAGACCTTTTACAGCGTTTTGTGAATCTCTAGTGGACTGTATCAATCAGTACAACAGATAATAGCACTGCGCCAATCCAACGTATCGTGTAAGATTTCCGTAGAGTTGGCAGGATTACTATAGGGCGGATTTCCTACATAAAACTGACGTCGATATGATGTCGTAACCAGCGGATCTAGATAGGAATGATGTCATTCATACATCATGCAAACTTGACATCAGTCCTACATGAAGGATTTCTAATGGTTTTGTTAGCTGGGAGTATGTGACACTGTTAATTTTGTTTATTTATTAGTGTGTGTGTATGTGTGTGTGCGCGCTATATATCATAATTTTTGTTTCTGTAACTGTATTGTTATGTATTCAATGATCAAAACAAATTTCCTTGTACAAGGACGAATAAAATTTATCTTATCTTATCTATACAGAATTTCCTAAAGTTTGCTATACAATCTTTCACATGTTAGCACTGTTTTTCTGTCTTCTCTAAGATTGTTATTACTTGTACGAACGGTCCCCAAGTTTTTTTGCGCTAGGAGTACGCATTTTAAAGCCTGTTGTGACTCCAGAGCTGGAGATAGTTAATTAATTAATAATTAATGAAGGCTGTTGTTAGGAGTATTTCGGGTGGAGCTCTCCAGCCTTAATTAATTATTCTTCCAGATTTTCTTTTTGGTTTCCTCCTGTTGTTTTTTTTTCTGTTGAAAGGGTAGGGGGGGGGGGCAGGGTTAGGGATTCGATAAGATTTGGGGTTGAGGATAAGGACAGGATTAGGGATAGGTATGTATACGTACGCGCCCCTAAAGCAATACGCTTGGGGTACGTACGCACAAGTAACACCAGCCATTATGTTAACACTGTTTTGCCATCTCCTTTAAGACTTGAGTATATTTTAGTTTCATAGTTATCGATGGACATTAATGATTGGGTTTTTCGTTTCGTATTATTGTAATAATTATGTCTTAATTTTGTAGTGGGTGCGGATTTGTGGTAGCAGTATAGGTAATTATCTTTTGTAGTGCTTTGGTGGACGAAGTAGTTGTTGATGCAGTCGAGGTTTAATGATCAACAACGTACCTCTTTTAGTACTTCGTAGATAGATAGATAGATAGATAGATAGATAGATAGATAGATAGATAGATAGATAGATAGATAGATAGATAGATAGATAGATAGACAGACAGATAGATAGATAGATAGATAGATAGATAGATAGATAGATAGATAGATAGATAGATAGATACCAGTAACTAAAACCAATCCAATTAATCAGTCCCCATATATCCGCCCCTTCCCGCACATAATCACCTCGACCTCTGCCGTCAACGACTACCAAACCAAGGTTTGGGGCAATGCTGGTAGTGAAAAAAAACGCTGGTCATTAGTGTGGGAAGTTCAAGCTCCCCCCCCCCCCCCCGCCTCACTCTTTTCTGGTCCCCCCCCCCCCTCCCCGTCTCCAGTACATCGAAAGGGGATTTACTACCACCACGGGCTTCCATAACAACTCCGGGCCACGGTAAGTACCGTTAAGTAATCACTGATTTGTGTCCTGAATGGGGGGCAACTCGATAGGTGATCCAGTCCTCTGATGAAACACTTTATCTCCCGAAATATGATAGTTTACAACCAACACGTACTATGTCTGGGATTTTATCTGGCCTCGAAATTGTGTGCTGGCTGTTGTACTGGTGCGTGTGTCTCTAACCATTGTGTCATTTGTGTTTAGGTCTTTATTGTAGGAGATTCGCTGCTTCGGCATTTACACTTCATTTTTTCTTGGGTTTTTTTATTTTTCTTATTCTTGTTTCTGTGCGTTTTGTGCTAGAAATTCGTTAGTTTGGTTTTTTTTTAGAATTTTGCCTGAGCAGCGGCCTGGTTCGGCCTGCCCTTCTCGACTTTCAACTGCCAAGGTATCTTTATCGCGTACAACGGGCGCACGGGTCCCAGGAGTTTTTCGTCCTTCTCCGAGAAGACTAGTTGCTCGATCCTATCTACCATAGCATCAGGGGCAGGATTTTTTTCAGCCAAAAAAACTCCAACATGCCTGCACCGACCGGGGATCGAACCCGGTACCTTGGGCATGAGAGTCGAGCACCTTGCCTCCAGACCAACGTGTCCCCCCCCCCCCCCCGTCAACGTATCATTGAGAGTGTTAGTGTGTTTTATACAAACACGGAAGGACACATCGTGTTATGCTCGTAGTAGTGCAACACTGACAGTGATTTGTTTATAACGTACTGTATTTTGTCGTAGGAAGGGGTCCTGCCTGTGGCTTGCACTTGATTATTTTTGTTGACGATTTATCTTTTAACACTTGCAGACACACAAACGCACACACTCTCACATGAACATTCTTTGATAATGCATGCAGACATTCACACACACATACACACACACAAACAAACACAAACACACAGTTGAAAGTTCACAGAAATTGACAAACACGCAGACAAAGAGATGTAGACAGTCGACGCTCTTCTCCCTCTCTCTCTCTCTCGCTTCTTTCTTTTTTGATCTATCTATCTATCTATCTATCTATCTATCTATCTATCTATCTATCTATCTATCTATCTATCTATCTATCTATCTATCTATGTATCTATCTATCTACCTATCTACCTATCTAATCTATCCATCTACCTAGCTATCTATCTACCTATCTAATCTATCTATCTATCTACCTATCTAATATCTATCTATCTATCTATCTATCTATCTATCTATCTATCTATCTATCTATCTATCTATCTATGTATCTATCTATCTACCTATCTACCTATCTAATCTATCCATCTACCTAGCTATCTATCTACCTATCTAATCTATCTATCTATCTATCTACCTACCTATCTAATCTATCTATCTACCTATCTACCTAGCTAATCTATCTATCTATCTACCTATCTAATATCTATCTACCTATCTATCTATCTATCTATCTATCTATCTATCTATCTATCTATCTATCTATCTATCTATCTATCTATCTAATCTATCTATCTATCTATCTATCTATCGACCTACCTACCTATCTAATCTATCTGTGCAAAAGAGACCCACAGCATACACACACCTCTATATAAAGTCCGACCACACACACACACACACACACACATTCACTACCCAGGTCAAGAATCCACTTAAGTTCCCCAGCACCTAGCAATGTAACTGTGACCACTTTCGTCGTAACTTGCCCTATAAAATTTTATTCTCGCCCGGAGTTTTTGAACTCATAGGAAATTCTACGAACTAGAACAGGATTGGTAGCGATATAGTTGGAATGTGGGCCATAGAAGTCGTCCACACGACCGATACGTGAACATGATGTTTGTATTTGTATTTGTATACTTCTTAAATTCTTATGATTATATAAGCTAGTGTTATATGACAAAGAGCGTCTGTGTGTGAAACTGAAAGTTTGTATGGATGAGAGTGCGTGTTTTAGTATGAGATTTGGAAAGTCTAAGCATGGATTATTGATGCAATGTACAGAGCATTGAGTGATAATTTTATTAGAAATGCGCTATAGAAATTCTATTTATTATTATTATTATTATTATTAAATTCCATTTGGGATATTTGCCTCAGTGTCATTGCAGCCCAGTTACAACTGGAGCAGGCACGTCGTCGTCGCCACTCTGGTGGTTGGGGGGGGGGGGTCCATACCGAGGTCACTGGGTTCACAGAGACCACTGGGATGTCGTTGACATCTTTTACTAGTTACTCCTATCCCCCCCTCCCCCCACCCCAATCCTTCGGCAGCCAATTTCTCTTCCAAAATGCCAACTACAAGTGTTTACAAAGAAACAACCTTTAACCCAGAAAACATACCACGATACTATCCAAACATTAGTGGTGCACTTTTCAAACTTGGAACTCAGGAGTGCCAGTAAAATACCACACATAAAATACCGGTCTCCCATAGCTGCGGGTCACATTAATAGTTATAAATTCTGCGTGTCCTGTCATGTCAGTCATGCGGAAACAAAACAAAACAACAAAAAAAAAAGTGTATGAGGTTTGACTGGTGTTCCATAACTTGTCACCGTATTTTGACAAGTAATCGTGTCATTTAAAGACTGGAACATTTCTGGTTTGTCAACGATTGGGGACACACTAGTCTGGAGGCAAAGCGCTTGCCTCGCATGCCGAAGGTACCGGGTTCGATCCCTGGTCGGTGCATACATGTTGGAATTTTTATTTTTTGGGGGGAGGGGAATATTCCTGTCCGTGATCCTATTTTAGGTAGGATCGAGCACCTAGTCTTCTCGGGATAAGAACGAAAAACTCGAAGGGCACGTTTAGCCTGTTAAAGATACACTGGCAGTTAAAAGTCAAGAAGAGCAGGCCGAACAAGGCTGCTACCAGGGAAAAATTCTTTAAAAAACTCTTCCCTACCACAAAAACACACAGAAACAAGAACATGAAAAAAAAATAAAAAAGTGAGGTGTAAATGCCAAGAGCTGCGAATCTCCTACAATGAAGACCTGAATCTCCTACAATGAAGACCTGAATCTCCTACAATGAAGACCTGAATCTCCTACAATGAAGACCTGAATCTCCTACAATGAAGACCTGAATCTCCTACAATGAAGACCTGAATCTCCTACAATGAAGACCTAAAAACGTTGTGAGAGAATCAACGTAAAAGACTGATTTCAGGAGGGTCGAAAATGGCCAAAATCAAGCTTACGTACTTTTTTCGACGACCCCTGTCCAACAGGTGAACACAAACTAGTAATCCCACCACGACCCAGCATAGTACAACCCTCGATGAAGTACCAATCTCTTACAAACCTTCAACTTTTCTTTTTCTACCTGAAGTGTTTGGCCAACATTGCCGTCTCAGATATCACGCAGATCTTGTAATCCATTACCACTACCCCCCCCCCCCGCCCCCCACCCCCCACCCCCACTTTTTCCTTAAGACCAACTCTCCTGCCCACCTTTTTGTATATGGCAGCTGTTCTCAAACTTTTTCAGGCAATCGCCCACCCCCCTCCCCCCACCCCCTTAGACTCCAAATTTTCTGAAATCCCCCACCCCACCCCATCCCTCCTCAAACCCAACGGATACATTTCACAAGAAGACAAACTACACACAAATTATAATGTCAAGTTTTTCAAAGCATTATTAATGACAATAGGCGTGTTGATTATTCATTATAAAACAGAGCGCATTCTTTATCAAATGTACTAAAACTTCCCCCTCCCCCCCTCCCCCCCAATCTCTCCACCCCCCCCCCCAAAAAAAAAGAACCGCCGACCGGCGCTGCACTATGGCGACGACATGCCTGCTCCAGCTGTAACTGGGCTGCAATGGCACAAAGGCAAATTTCCCAAATGGGATTCAAGAGTTATACAAATACAAATACAAATGCAAATACAAAATAGGCCTTTTCTGTTCACAAAACCCATCTACAAGTGCTTGTTGAAAACATCAATGGTTGCCCTGTACTTGCCCCCAAATCATCCCCGATTCTTGTTTTTGCACCCCCCCCCCTCCCATCTCCATCGTCCCCTCGTCGCCGTTTCTTCATTTGCGCCCCCCCCTCACCCCGGAAATCAGGTGGGGGGGGGGGGGCAATAACGCCTACGTTGAGAATCACTGATTTGAAGGTCTCTTTGTCCACTGGCCGTGTTCTCCACCCCCCCCCCCCTCCACCCCACCCCTCCACCTCCGCCCCTGTCTGAAACCGCGAGATTTTGTAAGATAGGATCATAGATATACACTACTGAACGGGTAGGATCATGAATTCCGATATTACCGCTATCACTCTATCTCTCACCATTGACAACTGACGGTGTAGAACTCTTGAACTGGCAGCCGCTTAATTTCTTCTTCTTCTTTTCTTCTTTCTTCAACTCCTTCGCTTTCTTACTTTCTTCTCTTCACTTTCCCTCCTTTTCACTTTCGAAGTACAACAGCACTGCCCAGAGGCGTCACCGTGAGCCTCCTAAAATATAAAAAATCTACACACTTTCCACCCGTCTTTTCTTTTCTTTTCTGATATCTTGGTCCTCTTTTTCTGCCCCTGCCCCCCCCCCCTGTCCCACATCAATGATCCACGGACCAAATACCAGGGTGGGGCTAATTGCAGAATCCCCCCCCCCTCCCTCCAAACCCCTCCATCCCCGTAGCTCTCCAAGACGACACAAGGGACAACGGAGTGAACCCGATCAGAACGGACCCATTTATATAAATAAAACATGACAGCTCAGTGGATGAGTTTGATTTCCCCGAGTGGGGAGGGGTGGGTGGGAGGGGGGTGTCAGAACGAAGGAAAGGACGACAAGGGGGCGATAAGCGAGGAGTGGGGGGGGGGGGGCTGACATGAATGGAGGACGATTTAGGGGCAAAAGCAGGACAGGCACTAACTTGCTCAGCAACATGTAGAGATGGGTTTCATGTTGTTGTTGTTGTTGTTGTTGTAGTAATTGTTGTTGCTGCTGCTGATGCTATTGCTGGTGTCACGATTGTGGTAACCGCTGCCCTTGATACCTCTGTTTTGTCCCACAAAGACGTAAGTGGTATTTTGATAATTATATTTCAGACAGCAACCATGGCGTAGGTCCAGCCCTGAGACAAAAGGCCACAGTGCTACAGTTTAGAGAGGTGTGGCCGCTTTATGAGGCAGTCCAGGATGGCCGTCTCCGAGAGTTGGCTGTGGTTGTTCAGGGCCGGTATGGGGTTCATTCTACTGGCCAGCCTGCTGTTTCTGATGGGGTTTGCCACTGACCACTGGCACGATAACGACATTGTCAACTACGGACTGTGGGAGACGTGTGATGGACCTACGTGCACGGCCCATTCTGCAGATGACTTGTCAGGTAAACTTGTTATTCGCTGCAAGGCAGTGAGACAACATGCGTTTGATAGCAGCGGATGACCGTTGTAGCAGTGTGCACACAAGACATTATCTATCTATCTATCTATCTATCTATCTATCTATCTATCTATCTATCTATCTATCTATCTATCTATCTATCTATCTATCTATCTATCTATCTATCTATTTGTCTATCTATCTATCTATCTATTTATCTATCTATCTATCTATCTATCTATCTATCTATCTATCTATCTATTTGTCTATCTATCTATCTATCTATCTATCTATCTATCTATCTATCTATCTATCTATCTATCTATCTATCTACCTATCTATCTATCTATCTATCTATCTATCTATCTATCTATCTATTTGTCTATCTGTCTATCTATTATCTATCTATCTATCTATCTATCTATCTATCTATCTATCTATCTATCTATCAATGTTTACTTAGTTGTTTGTCCTTCCTTCCATCCGCCATTCCATCCATCCATCCATCCACCCATGAATTCATCCATGCGGCCATTGACCACCCATTCATCTATCCATCCGCCCGTTAGTCTGTCTGTCTGTCCGTCCGTCCGTCCGTTCATCCGCCCTTCTATTTGTCTGTCTGTCCAACTGATGTATTTCCTCGTACCAACTACCAGCCTACCACATAGCAACTCAAGCCTTGCAAGTTCTTGCTGTGACCTGCTACTTTGTGGCGCCGTTGCTACATTTCCTCTTCTACTGCTCACGCAAAGACAAAACTACCGGCTGGCGGACTCGAGTCTTCGATGTTGTCTACTCTATGGGAGGTCAGTCGTGTTGGTGTCATGGTCCTGTGTGAATTGATTTCAATTCTTGTTGTTGGCAAATTGCCGCTGCTTAGTTGGCTCCATTACTTAATACCTTAGTGATTGTATGTGTCTGATCCAAACCAAGGTCACTGGGTTCACACTGATCACTGGATGTCGCTGACATCTTTTACCAGGGCAGTGATGTAATATCACGCAATTATGTTATAATTTGTTTATCATTATGCATAGTCTGTATATTACAACTAAATTTCGTCAGCAACCAAAAACAAGTGTGGGGGGGGGGGGGGAGGGGAGAGGTTAGGGCCTGGGTAGACTAACCGTTATCGAGATGATACATCCTAAAATTTAAACCCAAACCAAAATTGGGTCACCGGCATCAGACAAAGTTTTGAACCTGATTTACTGTGAACATAAATTCGGAAACAATAAAGCCTCCCTGGTTTTAAGGATACTAGTAATGGGTTTTATGTTCTGAAGTAATTTTTGATGGAAAGAACTCGAATGCATTTTGTGATCTGAAATAATTTTGGTTGATGGTGAAGAACTCAAATATCTTTTCTGAGCTTAAGCAGTTTTGATTGAAGGAACCCAAATTTTAATAATGTTCCGAAGGACTTTTTTTCTTGAACGAATTCAAATGTTTTATGATCTGAAACAATTTTGATTGAAAGAACTCCAATATTTTTTATGATCAAAAGTAATTTTGGTTGAAGGAACTCAAATATGCTTTATGATCTAAAGTAATTTTAGCTTTCTTAGACTAGAGATCGAGTCTGGATGTTGCTAGTGAAGGCCCACTTGCCTGCACATTAACTATTGTGTTACTTCCAATCCCTATTTCAGTGATATTCCACTTTATCAGCGTTTTGGTGTTCGGACTGGAGATTCCTACTCCTAATAATTTGTCTTGGTCCTACCACTTGTCAGCCTCAGCGACATGCATCGCGGCTGCAGGGATTATCATGGTCATGGTGTCCAGGCACAAGGCTATGCACAACTTTGGATTCTTCACCGGCAGTAAGAACCGGCGGCGGAGCGGAAGGGTGGGAATCAGCGGTAACGAGAGTACCACCTCTTCCTCTAGAGTGGGTACGCCTCAGGAATTGACTACCAGAAGAAGCAGTAAAGTGTTTGGACCTCAGATTCGCCACAAGCATTATCCCGCCAATGTGAACGTGCATGTGCACGCATCCCATAGTTCCCAGTACCCCGCCTTCTCTCCTTCATCCCCCGCCGTGCCTTATCCCCACCCCTACGGTCAAACATCTCCAGCACCTTACAGCGACTACCCGTTGGTCACCCCGACCGCCTTGAATCAGCAGCCGTTCAACCCCGCCTACCCGCCTTCAGGCTACCACAGCAATCCATCAGCACAACCACTGCCTGCAGGTCTAGCACCACTTCGTGCGCCACCACCTCAGCCATCCACCATGGCCTCAGCCCCGCCGCCTGAATCCCCGCCCACGTACGGTGACGCGGTATCACATGATACTCCTCACAACTATGGCAACCCGTACGACCCAGCCAAGAGCAATAACTGGGTTGGATCTTAATTCCTTTCGACTTTGATTACTGGCCCTGAATAGCAGCTGACAGCCAGGACATTCTGGATTTCACAACTTGTTACTGTGCTTTTTGCAAAATTGCCCCAACTTCATCAGTGCACACTACTACAAATACACGTATGCACACTGTTTTGGCCTCGCCGCGCACTGAGACGTCTGTTTTGCTTCTCTGTTTTAGCGTTTGATGTGGACTATGAAGTTTAACGTGACCTCGCACATTAGCGAGACTGAAACAAGCGTGTCTCACTGGTTGATTCAAGTGAAGTTCATGTCTGAGTCAAACCAAAGATACTAGAAACGATATGATGAGACACTCCCTTCTTCGCACCTCTAAAATAATCGTGCACACAGTTTGCGCGCTGATCTGAGACGGGGCCCACGGAGAATTGCAGGAAAAGAATACTAAATTGATGTAATGATAAATTATTTATTAATGATGCTGATTTGTTACAGTGCTACTGCGACTGAAAAAAAAGTCAGTTTTCCTACAGCGATTGAAGTTAAAAGTTACAAAATAAGTGACGTCAATCTAGACCTACAGCGATAGCCGAACTGTGAACAAAATTCAATATATTCCCTATCTGACTTTGTAAAATACTGCATTGTTCATGACTTCTGCACATTCGCCGCTGGTTAGCGGTGCGAAATCTGTGCTCGGTAAACGCACTAACTGTCTCACCTTATTGTTTCTAGTATTTTTGATAAAACCGTCGCAAAACAGACTGAACTCAGTGCGCGGTGGCTCCTAGCGAGTCTCTAATTTGGCTGAAAGTGAAGGTTATTTATTTCCAAAGTGAAACCATTTTTTCGTTCTTGGCTTTCAGCTGCGAGATTTGGGCGGAGATTGGATGAAATTTATTTGATTTCTAACTCAAACCCCACTGAGACTAAGAGTCGGATGTCTTAAATTTCGGGTCAACCAAGACTCAGCGTTTAAGACTTCATCTTTCTGCATGAACATTCACTCTTCCAGAGGAACTCAGTGGTAAATGTGACAGGTGGGAGAAATTCAAAGTAATCTCTTCGACTGTGGCGGTTCATTTGTGTGTAAAGCTGTGTTTTCATGGGTACTGAAACGGAAAAGGAAACGTCAAAAACCCTTCAAGTAATGAAATACAATGAATGTTTTTATGTGTCCGGAAACGCCATTTCCGTACGCATGGAAACACTCGTTCTCTTTATTACTTGATGCATTTTTGCCGTTTCCGTCCACATGGAAACTCAGCTTTAGTTAGCCTTTTTTTTATGGTTTGTCTCAAGTACATTCCTAGATTTGCCGGCTGGACTGACCAGCGGCGCGCCAAAATTGTGTATTGACCTCTGTGTATTCAGCCTTACACCTCACGTGCCTTTGGGTGGTGGAATCTTCTGGGCATGCGCAGGAAACGAGGTCAGTTTGTGAAAGATAAAACAAACAATAACTATTTTCCTGTGATATTTTATATTGGAAATTTTACACATATTTATTTTTATTGTGTTATACCTTCGTCCATCTGCCAGTTTATCTCACGTCTCACTGCTCATGTTCATTTTACATTAACCTTTTATCATCTATGTGTATCACACGATAGCATCTTAAGACCGGATGTTTTCACAGGCTGATGTAACAGAAGAAATCAGTACACAAATTTTAATGACGTCAGTGTTATGAGTGTCAACGACCAGTCAGCTACTAGACAGGTATTGCCGGGTGTTAATCGTAACGGTGAATTTTTTCCTTGATGTCGCCTTGCCGAGCAACTGCCGAGACCTTTGTTGGTTTATCTAAGTGTGCCGTTGTTTCAAATCTACAACAGCGTCAGAAAGAGAGGGCCGGGGGTGGGAGCGGAAGCGGCGGCTGGGGAACTTGACACGGCAAAAATTTGCATTTTGTGTTCGTTGTTGTATATAACCTAACTGCCATGGATTTATTTCAAGGTTGCTTTTTTTTTTTTCAACTGTTTCAAAGCCAGTGATTTTTTTTGTTGTTTAAATTGCCAACCAGCATGTTCAGGGCCCCCCCCCTCCCCCCTCCAAAAAAAAATTAAACAACAACCAAGATCTGTCGGCATTTATCCGTTAGTGGTGGTGGGGGGGGGGGGTAATTATACTGGTTGGGAGAGAGGGGCGGGGGTAGGAAGGGATGATAATTCTCAACAATAATACTATAAAAGCATGAACTACTGAAGTTATTTCTCTATGAACACTGAGATTTTTCTCGACAAGGTTGAAATCAGCGGCGAACAACTGAAGACAATGTCTGAGATCTTCAGCTGCTCTCTCCAAATGCCAAATCTCTTCTGAGATCATGTGATACATTCCGTTTTATGTTGTTGTTGTTGTTTTTCCATTGATTTTAATAATATAGTTATATAAATCTAACATGCCATGGTAGAGGGGAGGTTGGAGAGGATGAACAGAGGGAGAGACAGCCACTCTCTCAAGATGTTTGTGATTTATTTCTGACCAGTTATTTAAATTATAATGTCTTAGGTAATGATCTTATCGTTTTTCTCTCATACGGGGCAGAGCACTACGGCCAGAGAGACAGAAGAAATTAGGATAGAAAGGCAGAGAGATAGATAGATAGACCGAGAGAGAGAGACAGATAGACAGACAGTGTAGTGGATAGATAGATAGATAGATAGATAGATAGATAGATAGATAGATAGATAGATAGATAGATAGATAGATAGATAGATAGATAGATAGATATAGATAATTAGGATACGGTAACCCTACCAATCCTACAAAAATATACGCCAGATTGACGTCGGGACGACGTCGGGTAATCCTACCAATCCTAGGGAAATCTACATCGGATTGACGTCGGGATGCTGGGTATGAGGGTTTATGTATGAGACATTACATCTGTTTGTTTCCCCATATATCCGTCCTACCCCGGAAGACATACGCAATATTTCCTGGTTGAACTCACTCTTATGTTGGATTGTCTGATGTTCTTGGTTCTACTTTTGTTAGGCTGACTTTTGACCTTTAACCTGATCTCCGCTCGTGATCTCCGCCACGTGATCTGATTAACCAATGATCTCGCTGATCAGCATAAGGGTAAACAGAGAAAGAGAGAGAGAGAAATGTTTTGTAAATGGAGCGATGTTATTATTTCTTTGTGTATTCAAATAGATTGCCCTATCAATGCAATAGAATTCGATTTACATGTATTAGCAGTAAGTATCGATCTGCACTGTACTAAGTGGAACTGTCGATCTCCATTGTACTTACTGGAAAAATCGATCTACATTGTGCTCCCAGTAAGAATCGACCTGCGCTACACAATTTTTAATTGTATATATGTAGTCGGGGGTCCAACTTGCTCTATCTCTTCAAATAAGCGTTGAACCTTGCACTGAAAACTGTACTCTTGTATCTTGTATTTTCATTAAAAGTGAACTCCTGGGCCCAAGAAACTGTTGGATATAATCTCAATATATCCGGCATTTTCAGTAGCCCAAAGTGGTTCTCCTAATATTTATAGCAAAATCCGGAATTATATGTTTTTGTGCAAGGTTCCCGGCCATCTGAAGGCTTGCCCCCCCCCCCCCCCCCGGCTAGTGATCTCAACAGCATTTTGACGATGATGCTCTTGTCATGGGGCGGTAGAATTTTATACATTAAGCTACAGATGAGCTGTGAACAGAACTCAGTAGTGTCTCGACAGGTTTTTGTAATTAAAATACCCTAACATACAACTGCATTTTGAGGAAAGACGTAGGAGAGAAACGTAGGCGGAACTTACAGGCTACACGAATTGGGAATTATACAAAAGATTCATCTCGACAATTTACGTTTTCTTGTTTCGCAGCCTGACCGGTGTGAGAAGTTGGAACAACGCAGCTACAGGTTTTAAGTCAGATTTCAAATCTCAAATTCAAAAATTGGCAAAAAGTAAAAGTTGTATGTAGCTAAGCCTGGCGTAAGAAATCATACCCAAACGATACAATAAAACGCAAACTAAAAGGGAAGACAGAAAATGGCCGATATTTCGGCAACCGCCTTCGTCAAGGGAAAAAAAAAAAAAAACGAAAAAAAAAAACAACAACAGAAAGACAAAGAATTGGAAAATTGAACAGATAAAACAATCCAATAATTAAAGAAATGGAAAATTAAATAGGCCTATACAAAATCTAAATAGAATATGTCAATTTTTGACTTTGCTTTAAAGCCTTGCTGCGATCCCACAGTTTTTCTGTGTTAGGAATTTCTGTCGTCTGAAATTTAAAAAAAAAAAGTTACCCACTTTACTTTTTGGCCTGTGATGGCTGTCTCAAGACACAAATTAAATTCAAGTCTTTATGTTTGAGCTTCCCTGCCAATTTGTTTACTTTAAATACTTATTTATTTGTCTGTTTTCAAGCTTGTTCTGTTGTGGTTTGAAACTGCTGATTGCCAGTTTTGGTCATTTATGTAGAAATTCGTGAACTGTTTCTGTGTTTGCGAGATGGATTAGTTGTGTGAGTTACAATGTGTAATTGCTAGAATGTTCTGGCTTATGAAGGTTACGCCCCAGACGTTGCTTTCTATCCAAGAATCTTACGTCAATCATGCGCAACTGTTACTGTTATTGTTAATGTAATAATATATATTATTTTATTTATCATTTTCATTATTTTGGTGTTATCATCAGTATAGGGAACGGGATTTAATGAACGCAGTTACTATATTTAAATTTACCACTGACGTCATGGGACATTCGAACTGTTCAACGCGGTGGTTAAGCACAGTTATTATGGACTTTGTAAGGGCGATTCGAGGTACAAAGATCAACTGCACATGAAAAATGTGTACGAAGTCCATAACTGTGCTTAACCGCCGCGTTGAACAGTTCGAATGTCCCATGACGTAAATCTAAATATAGTAACTGTGTCATTCAATTCCGTTTCCTATAGGACATCATGATCAGCATTGTCATTCATAACAATCTCTCAATCATCGATCTCATTATTGTTGCTGTTGTTAGTTTTGTTATTACCACATGTATTATCATTGTTATGGTTATGTTGTTGTTGTGGTCGTCTTCATCACCATTAATGTTATTATTATTATTTACAACATGGTGATCATTGCTATCATTATTACCGTTACTTTTATCATTACTGTCAGTTTTATCTTCATTATCGTCATCGTCATGAACATTGTTGTTTTGATGATGATGAAAGGTACTACTAGTACTACTGTCTACACTCTCTGTTGACTGCTGCAACCTCAAGCTGCGCTGGTTTTATTGCCGTCAAGGCAACTGCTCAATACAGCTTTTTATATTTCACAGTGACCTTACCTGGTATTATTGGTCTTTTCTCTTGATGGTTCATGTATATAGTTGTGTGTATGTGGTTATCTGTAGCATTTTTTTTGTGCGTGTTCAGCGTGTCTGGCCCCAGTAAGTGTGTGCTTGTGTGAGTGTGTGTGTGTGTGTGTATGTGTGTGGGACTACAATGAGATCATTTGTGTTTCATCGTGTTTATGTGTGTGTGTTTCTGTGCGTATGTGAATGTGTATGTGTGAGTGTTTCACCTCCTCCTTTTTAGTGTGAATTGAGGACTGTGGAGTTTTTTTTTCTGTGTGGACAATGGAATGGGGGGGGGGGGGGGGGGAGCGAGGAGGGGGAACTACGAGATATATTGGTATTTGTGTGAGGAACATAGTGCGTGTGTGTATTTGTGGTATGCCGTTTTTATGTGTGTGTACGTGTGTGTATGTATGTGTGTATGTGCCCAGCCAGCAAAAACTACGGAAATCCCAGAAATGACGACGATGATGGGGGGGGGGGGGGGGGGGAGGATGGTGTTGGTGGTGATGATGACGATGAAGATGATGATGGTGTTGGTGGTGATGATGACGATGAAGATGATGATGGTGTTGGTGGTGATGATGACGATGATGATGGTGTTGGTGGTGGTGATGAAGATGATGATGGTGTTGGTGGTGATGATGACGATGAAGATGATGATGGTGTTGGTGGTGATGATGACGATGAAGATGACGATGGTGTTGGTGGTGATGATGACGATGAAGATGATGATGGTGTTGGTGGTGATGATGACGATGAAGATGACGATGGTGTTGGTGGTGATGATGACGATGAAGATGATGATGGTGTTGGTGGTGATGATGACGATGAAGATGATGATGGTGTTGGTGGTGATGATGACGATGAAGATGATGATGGTGTTGGTGGTGATGATGATGATGAAGATGATGATGGTGTTGGTGGTGATGATGATGATGAAGATGATGATGGTGTTGGTGATGATGATGATGATGAAGATTATGAAGGTGTTGGTGGTGATGATAATGATGGTAACGATGGTGGAAGTGGTAATGGTGGTGGTGGGGTGGTGGTGATGGTGATGTCGACGATGACATTGTTATTGCAATGACGAGTGTTGGCGATTTATGTGACACTTGAAGCAAATTGTTTGGCAACTACACTCACTACACTCCAGGTGAGCACTCCCAGTGGAGCCGTCACTTACTCACGGCATCAACATCACGCGACCAACAGATCTACCGTCCATTAACTGATTGACCACGTACGTCAGTGTTTGGATGCGTTCAGGGAACATGAAACCTCTCCGAACTTTAACCCTGTAGAGCCTGGTCAACGTGCCACATAGGAAAGAGTAACCCACCTCTGCACAGAAATATCTGTCTTGAATGACTGTGTAATGGTATGAAATACAAGCATATAAAACTATGAGTAATGACGCAGAAGAAAGGTGTATTGTTTTGAGCCCGAAAGGACTGTTAAAAGGGAGTTAACACATATTTACAAATTTTGTCCTTCTAAGCCTAATAATAATTATGTAAATGAATTAAATAATTAACGAGGAAAATAAATGATAGATAAATAAGTAAATTAAATAATAAATAAATAAATAAATACATAAATAATAAAGACGTAAATAAGTAAAAAAAAATAATAAATAAATAGAAAGGATTAAAAATGCATCTCCCTGCATTTATGCCATGGTCATTGTTGCACATCATTAAAGAAGTAAACCTGCCTACAAATATTACCAAAAAGTAATCTAGCAATACGCGAACAATCAACCAACTAACCAACAAGTACTCCATGCAATTAGTCATCTAACTAGTAGGCCTACACTTAATGACGTACCAACGAAGCAACAGACCAACTGACCAGCTAAGCAGCCAATCGAATTAAAAAAATATATATATCAGTAAATTAATTGACTACTTGATAGCTGAGATTAACACAGAAACGAAGACTCATGAAAACAGAGGAAAGACTATGAGATTTTCAGGCTTCAGTGGGTGAAGGAGCAGAGGGGAATAAAATCAAAGAAGTCATAGATTTTACTCATCCCAAATACAAACAAAACAAAAAAAATGAGATAGATATCACTTGTGGTGTTCTTATTTCTGACTGTAGTAGTTATGTCATTACGTGTGGCCTGCAACTGGACTTTGACCTTGCTCTGCGGTCTGTCTTTGCTGCATCGCCATGGTGAGTTATGTGGAAGATAGAGATGATATTGATGATGATGCTGATGATGATGATGATTAAACTAGTGAATAACTGTGACCTTAAAGAATAAAATTGTTAGCTCACTGTCTGATTCGTATCATTTTAGTTTTTCCCCCATAACATATAAAAAAAAATAACGCTTAATTTCACTCCCCTGATCCCATCCCGGACAGCTGTTGCCATTGGCTGTTCCCCTGCTGACGTCATGCTCTTGCTCGAGGACTCCGACAGTCTAAAGGCCCACAACCCTGTCAGAAACCTGCCCACATTTGCCGCAGATTACCCGCTCTTTGTGAAAAATGTTCTAGGCTTGATGGATCCCAGCATAGTTCGCGTGACGACAGCTCTTTATGGGTTTGTCTGTCTGTTTGTCCTTGTGTCATGTCTGTGTGTCGACGTGACTGTGTTTATTTTATTTGTGTTTTTTTCAGTTATGTTTAATAAGGTTTGTTGATAGTGTCCTTGTTAGTTGCCATCATTGTTGTTATCTTCATCGATGGATATATAGGCAGGTAGAAAACAGACAGATACATACATACAGACATTTAGCAGTCAGACAGATAGGTACATATTAGTAGATAGATAGATAGATAGATAGATAGATAGATAGATAGATAGATAGATAGATAGATAGATAGATAGATAGATAGATAGATAGACAGATAGCTAGGACAGACAGACAGTTAGACAGACCACCTCCACCACCCCTTCCCTACAGTTCCAGGACAAAGGTCATGTCTCCACTGTCCAGCAAGTTCACTGTTGCCATGGATACCCTAACCAGCGTCAGTGGAGAGTTCCAGAAGGCGAACGTACTCAACGGTCTGGTCCAGGCGGCTTGTCAGCTGTTGATCTATGGCAGACGTGGTGTGGCCAAGTTAGTTAAAACTGTGGTCCTCATTATCATCATCATCATTATCATCGTCGACGTCACCATCATCATCATCGACATCGTTATCGTAGTCGTCATCATCATCATCGACATCGTTATCGTAGTCGTCATCATCATCATCATCATCGTCATCATAATCATCATAAAATACAACAACAAGAACATCTTCATCATCATCGACAACAACAACAAAAACATCTTCATCATCACCATCATCACCACACCAACATCATCATCATCAACAACAAAAAACATCTTCATCTTCATCATCATAATCATCATTATCATTCTCAGAATCATCACTATCATTACTATCATCATCATCTTTTTTATTATAATTGGGAGCTCCTAGGTCAGGCTCATTTCTAACAAAAATCGTGGGTGTTGGATGCAAAAACCACGACTGGATCTGTATACAGTGCCACTCACATACACACGCACAAAACACCTCTCCCAACAGATATTTAGTGGTTGTCCACGACACGGCTGTGGTGGCCACTGACGACGTGAAGGACGTGCTGTCCATCCTTAGCCGAGGAGGAATCACCGTCCTAGCGGTCAACATGAGGGATTTAGTGGGCCAAAGTTTGATTCTGGCTGGGAGATCCTATAGGTACATCCTCTCTCTGTCTCTCTGTCTGTCTGTCTGTCTGTCTGTCTGTTTGTCTGTCTGTCTGTTTGTGTGTCTGTTTGTCTGTCTGTCTGTCTGTTTGTCTGTCTGTCTGTCTGTTTGTCTGTCTGTCTGTCTTATCTATTTTGCCTGGCTGGGAGATCGTACAAGTATATCCTCCGCCCCCCCTCTGTCCATCTGTCTGTCTGTCTGTCTGTTTGTCTGTCTGTCTGTCTGTCTGTCTGTTTGTCTGTCTGCCTGTCTTATCTATTTTGCCTGGCTGGGAGATCGTACAAGTATATCCTCCGCCCCCCTCTGTCCATCTGTCTGTGTGTCTGTCTGTCTGTCTGTCTGTCTGTTTGTCTGTCTGTCTGTCTTATCTATTTTGCCTGGCTGGGAGATCGTACAAGTATATCCTCCGCCCCCCTCTGTCCATCTGTCTGTGTGTCTGTCTGTCTGTCTGTCTGTCTGTTTGTCTGTCTGCCTGTCTTATCTATTTTGCCTGGCTGGGAGATCGTACAAGTATATCCTCCGCCCCCCTCTGTCCATCTGTCTGTTTGTCTGTCTGTCTGTCTGTCTGTTTGTCTGTCTGCCTGTCTTATCTATTTTGCCTGGCTGGGAGATCGTACAAGTACACCCTCCGTCCCCCTCTGTGCATCTGTTTGTCTGTCTGTTTCTCGGTATGTCCGTCCATCTGTCCGTCTGTGTGTTCATCTACATGTATTTGTCTGGCTGGGAGATCCAACAAGTAGGCCTACACCCTCTTCGTTTGTCTGTCTGTCTGACTGTCTATTTGTCGTCCATCTGGTCGTCTGGCTGAGAGATCCTCAAGATATATCTATCAGTATTTTTCTACTTTTGTCTGTCGAACTTTCTGTCTGGCAAAGAAATTCTATGGATACGTATGTCTGTCCTTTCTTTTATTTGGGAGTTCCTGCGGGTGTCTGTCTGTTCGTCTGTGTGATTCATCACTTTCGCATAATTATATTATTGTTAGTCTATCTAATTATGTCTTCAAGCTATCTTCCCACGAACTTGTCCATCCTACTGGTTATAATATTCAGATATTCTGTCTCTTTGTGCAAATATTAATAAACCAAATTAATAGATTAAAATTTATCCATGTCATCCCCCCACCAGCAACAACAAAATTTATTATTCACTGTTAAATACATATTATTATTAATAAATATTCAAATATTATTTGTATTGTGAGTTGTGAGTTGTGAATAGTTGTGAGTTGTGAACTGCGCCTAACAGGCTGCGTCACAATTTGCTCTGAGATAGATAGAGAGAGAGAGAGTGAGCGAGACAGGGAGAGAGAAAAAAAAGCAGTGTAGTGTGTTGAGCGCTTCGCCGGCGCTCCATTCTGCTCTGTGGTTGACAGGTTTCTTCTGCAAAGCGCATAGAGCATTTTAAAAATGGATATGCGCTATATAAAATAACAATAATAATAATAATAATAATAATCGCAGGTCTCATTGACCACTGTTTCCACACACACTGTGGTCTCAGTATCCAATGCTTTTGCAGATCTGCCCCATATCATCATTATCCATTGTGTATGTCTTGCTCATACATTTTCTGACCCAGACTCGTCTTGTAAATAAATTCATGCAAAAAACAAGAAGTACACAGGAGGAGGATTGCTCTTAATTTCCACCCATGCTCGTTAGTATATTTATAATACATACATACATTGTATCTATCAATTTAATGCTGTATCTTCCAGAGCATTCCATGTCAGCTCCCCTGCACAATTAGCAACACGCACTGATGTCACTACGGCCATTGATGACGTCATCTGTTCAGGTCAGTGATAATTATGAGATTGTCAGTTTGATGATTGTGGGTCATCTGGCATCTTTTGCCAGCCTGTTATTGTTGTAACAACCTAACTTCAGCCTTAACCATATAGGGCTCAGTTTAGTCATTTTGATACTGTCATCAAAGATACTAGATACGATCCGTTAGCACAGCTGCTTGTGCGTTTGGTGTGCACAGATTTCGGACTGCCATCTTGCGGCGAATGCTCGGGAAAACCTAAACAATGGCGCATTTCACAAGCCCACAGCGGAGGAAATACTGTGTTCACCACTCAGCCATCACTCCAGGCCTTGATAAAGGTAGCTTATTTTGTGATTATGACTTCAATCCTCGTAGGAATCTGTGGCTATTTTTTTTTCAGTCGCGGTAGCACTGTGACGAAATCCTATTATGAATTATCTTCATACCAGTGTTTTTCAAGGTGGCAATATTTTGGACTTCAGAATTGGGCATGGGGATTTTTCATAGAAATCTTCAGTGAAGTGAAATACGAGTGAATAAAACTTCTTTTGAATGAAGACATACTGAAAATATAAATATTTTTAAAAATATTTTTGACTACACTGTAAACTAACTGTCCGATCGTGGTGGGGTGGGTGGTTTGTTGTTGTTGTTGTTGTTGTTTTGTTGTTTTGTTGTTGTTGTTTTTTAGAATTGAAGTGGGGCCTGGGGGCAAAATATGTTGAGAAACACTGATTTATACCATCACTCTTTTTACGCAGTGTGCCAGGGATCCTGTCTCCTATCAGTGCTCAGACTGTATGCACTTTTTTTGGGGGGGGTGTTTTTTTTTTAGAGGCGCAAAGAAAAAAACTGTCCTGTTTTTATCTAATTCTGTTGTTTTAGGTGTCATGGAGTAAAACTGCAACTCACACAGTTCCTCTGTGTTGTTGACTTACAACTTTTCTACCACATCTGAGACTGATAAAACACAGTGTGATAAGCACGGCCGTTTCTTTCAGAGTGCAAAGGTTATGCGGACGTCATTTACTTGCTTGATGGTTCTGACTCCACTAGACGCCTCACCCAGGACTCTTCTAGAGTGCGATACGCCCCTGAAATTATCAGCTTTGTCAAAAATATCACCCAGAGAATCCACATGGGCCCAATTCGTCAGGGACTTATCTTATACAGGTTTTTTTCCCCCTATCTATCTTCTTAGCTATCTATCCATCCACCCATCCATCCATCCGTCCGTCTGTACGTCTGTCTGTCTGTCTGACTCTCTGTCTGTTTGTCTGTCTGTCTGTCGTCCATCTGTCTATCTAACTATCTATCTGTCTGTCTACCTATATATTACTGCCTCATTGTAATTGACTACAAAACTCGAGAATCGTCAATGCTGATTTAGCGGCGCTATGCGCTGTTAGAGATAAGAATACATTATGGATGTGATAACGTTGTTACACCATCGGGGATATAGTAAAGGATTCGCAGTAACTCTGATATTGCAATATCAAGAATTTACAACATACAGTGTACCAGATGTTTCTATCCACCCCCCTCCTCTACAGCCACACTGTCAGAGTCCTGACCCAGCTGACTGGAGATGCCCCCACCATCTACCGCGCTCTTGACCGTGTCAGGCCCCTGTATGGGGGTACCAGACCTGATCTGGCCTTCACGCATGCCGAGCAAATGTTTGATACAGCTCAACCTCCGCGGCCTTCAGGTACAACTGTCTCAGTCTGTCTGTTTGTCCGGTCGTGACGAGGGCATGCAGTTTGTTTCTGTCTATCCATCTGTCGCACTGAGTTTCACTCTGTGTGCTCCAACAGCTTGTTTCTCCCCCTGTTTCTGTCTGTTTCACTCTCTCTCTCACTCTGTCTCTCTCCTTCTCGCTCGCTATCTCACTCTGTGTATCTCTGACTCTCAATGGCTGTCTCTGACTGTCTGTCTGTTTGTCTTTATCTGTCTGTTTGTTTGGTCTGTCTGTCTGTCTCTATCTCTCTCTGCTTCTTTCTCTACTAGTCTCTCTCTACGCCTATCTACGCCCACCCCCTCTCTCCCTCTCTCTCTCCTCTCTCTCTCTCTCTCTCTTTCTCAGCTTGTTGTTTCTTTCACTGACTGTCACTCTATGTGGACCAGATGTTTTGTTCGTCTCTTTCTACCTCCCCTCCCTCCACTTTGAACAAGACCGTTTCTACATCGGTAAACTATTTCTTTGCCTCTTTCTATCAAGAATCACTCTAACTCCATTTTCAAGGCCTCTAACATTCTGTCCTCTTGCCAGGTAAGTAGTTGAGTTGACATTAGCTATAATTGCTAGTCTACGATCAACTTAAGGTTAAACTTCTGTTCTCTTGCTAGGTAAATAGCCGAGTTGAAATTTTGTTGTTGCTACTCTGTGATCGTGTTCGGATTAACATTCTCTACTACTGCTAGGTAAGTAGTTGAGTTGAAATTAGCTGTTGCTACTCTACGATCATCTTCACATTTCTGTATCAAGAAGTTCCATTGTTTGCCAGATACAAATCTATCTGGTGGATGGGTTTCCCGCGGACACGACAGCTCTAGCCAAACAGGCAAAAAGTGCACGAGACAAGAACATCGAGGTGAGTTCAACATCGTTAACTCATTGTCTTCATTCAGCATTTGCCATCTTCATCACCATCATCATTATATTCACAAGAGATTAAGCTTCTCTACAGGTGTTCATTAAATTTCTCACCTAGATATTTAAGACAACTCTCAGAAGGTAACCTGAAAATGACAGAAGACATCTAACTGATGGGGTTAGGATTAGATGGGGTCTGAGTGCCAGTGGGGTCTGAGTGCCAATGGCACTTAGATCCCTTCTAATTCAAACCCCCTAGTTTGACTAAAACTTATAATTTGAATCGTCCATATTTATATTTTATTATTAATTTTTAAAAAAGTAGCGGTGACGGGAGTCAAAATTTGGCAAACAGAAAAAGTTGTATGTAGCAAGCCTCGCGTAATAAACAATACCTAAACGATACAATGAAACGCAAACCAAAAGAGAAGACAGAAAATGGCCGATATTTCGGCAACCGCCTTTTTCAAGGGAAAAAAAAGACAACTGAAAAAAAAAAATGGTGTTACTGGTTTTTCGTTTTCTCTTCCTGGAAAAAGGCTGTTGCCGAAATATCGGCCATTATTTTTCTATCTTCTCTTTTAGTTTGCGTTTCATCGTATCGTTTGGGTATTATTTCTTATGCGAGGCTTTGCTGCATACAACTTTTTCTTTTCGCTAAATTTGACTCCGTATACATAGCCTTGCTGAGACCCCACAGTTTTTCTGTGGTTTTTATAATTAGTCGGTGGCGCGAGTATTATACTGTGCAGGAATTTCGCCACTTTTTTTGCTCAACGCTACAGCTCGAATAACAAATTAAAAAATTATAAAATTAATGTTCTTACTCGTGTTCACTGAAGTTTCATGCAATCTTTATAAATGTTCTTATAGCCGTCAAATGCAATGAACTTTTTTTGGCTCCCTTCCATAAGCACAGAAGACTGCATTATTTTGGCACGTGTTCATTTTCAAAATTAATTAGATGGGGGGGGGGGGGGGGATAGAAAAGGATAGATTGGGGAGAGAGAGGTGGGGAAAAGGAGAAAACAACGCGGCCCCAAAACAGGACTCAGAGATTAAGGATGAGTAAAAATCCAATTCTTGTACCTGGCCCATGAAGCCGCAGGTTTTCTACTGGTATTATTAAAAGTCCTACCCTGTTTATCGGTTTGTCTGTACTTTCTCTCTAATTTCAGGTTTTGTGTTTTTTTTTTGAATCAGCATGCCTAAAATAGCTTAACAAGGCGTACAAGAGTTCAGTGTAATTGGACCTCTGCCACCCCTCTAGTTTTATTCCCAGTTTCAATCCACTTTTCTAAAATTAATTCATGTTTTTATCATGTTTTCAGATTATCTCAGATTATTCTCATGAGTTGCCGTCACCGCCTACCATATGTCATAAAGCTGATCTGCCATATTACTCTCTCTCTCTCTCTCTCTCTCCTTCTTTCTCTCCTTCTCTCTCTGTCTCACTCTCCCTCGCTCTCTCTCTTCTTCTCTCTCCTTCTCTCCCTCTCTTCTTTTCATTACCATTTTTACTTCAATAATCTCAAAACCTCCTCTCCTCAAACCCACCCACCCCCACCCCTATCATCCCCAGGTACTGGTCATCGGTTTTGCCCCTGAAGCCAGATGGGACGACCTTCTCCTGGCCAGCGGTACGTCCACTCGCCTGTCCTCTCTCAGCTCGGACACACAGCTGGACACACTCGTGGATCCCCTGGTGCGCACCCTGTGTCAAAGTGAGCTTTGTGTCTAGCGCAACGTCTTGACATCAGCAACATATCGGGTGATAAAAAAAAAAATGCCCCAACATTGACACAAAATAATTATCTCGCAATCCTCAGCTGGCTTGTTTTCTTAATTTTCGACAGACACTCAATCTAAAATATCTTCAAAAGTACTGGTTAAATCTTGATGAAATTTTAACACACCATTACACATATAATGAACATAAATCTACCAAAATTTCTCACGGATTTATCAAAAGGATTGCGAGATATTTGGTGTCAATGTTGGGGCAGTTTTTTTTTTTTTATCACCCGATATATTTGATTTGCCTCTTCCCCGCGGCACATCCTTTTTTTTCTGTGACTTATTTTTATGTCACTGCCATTGAACTGAAAAGCGCACGTGCACTCCCTAAAGACCCTTGCTTCAGACATGTGCGTTTTTCATACACCCCCCCCCCCCCGACCCTCCAAGTATACGAACTTTGTGGATCTAATCTTTACAGTCTCATTTTCATTCTCAGCTCCCAAATCGCTCACAGCGCCACTTCCCGACTGATCTCGTCCGGTAGGTGAACTGCAGGCTTGCTAGGCAATTTGTGACATCATCACAGGTTGTGTGGAATATCCCAGAAAACATCATATCATGACTGGTCAGTGGTCTTGATGGAAATGATCGGCAGCTTTACAGTGTACTGTGCAAATAGATTCTTCACTGCAGGTCTTTTAGCTTTATGTTATATGTCGGTATATTCCTTGTCGTGTTATTTGCCCTTTCTACTGGAATAGCGAGACCTTGGGTATGACGGGATATTTTTGGCAGACCATTGAATCTCGTTTTAAACAAACTGTACTGTATTGAGTACTCCATTCTACTTAGACACGTGAAGGAAGTTTGTGTTTTTCAGTTTTATGCTACGTATGCTACTGTTCATTTTGTATGGGGGAAATCAATAGCAAAGAATACTCTTATGGTTCCAATTTGTTTGTTTGTCGTTGTTGTTGTTATTGTTGTTGTTGTTGTTAATGTTGTTGTTGTTGTTTTTGTTAAGATGTGCTCGGGTGCTGGTTCTGGTGCCAGTTTTGCCTTTTCCTGAATCTCTTTGGTGAAAACAGAATATCGGTGAGCTCTCAGTTTTCTTCTCTTTGCTCCTCTCTGCCACTCTCCTGTCATTCTATCCATGTTTAATCTCCTCTTACCCCTTGTCCTCTCCACTATCATCATCCTCCCCCTCCTCCTTATCTTCATCAGCAGTAGCACTGATTCTGTCTGTCCCAACTTTACTCCCTCATTCTTCTCTCTCTCTCTCTCTCTCTCTCTCTCTCTCTCTCTCTCTCTCTCTCTCTCTCTCTCTCTCTCTCTCTCTCTCTCTCTCTCTCTCTCTCTCTCTCTCTCTCTCCTCATTTTTTTTTCGAATTTTTCATGAACAAAAAAAAAAAAAGAAGAATATTTTTGCCATTTTATTACTTCACCAAACGAATCACCGCTTACATTGTTATCTGCTCAGTCATCCCGGTATGCGGGAAATGGAAGGAAGAAACCAAGAAAGAAAATGTATGAAAGGAAAAAGAAGGAAAGAAAGATGCAAGAAGAAAAAGATATATAATAAACAACCAAGTTATGAGTGCGTGAGTTTTTCAGGATTTATTTGTTTCATTTATGTCCATGTTGCTTTGTCGGTGTTTATTTTATCTTTCCGTTGACGTGCACACGGTGGCGTCCATAGTAACACTGAGGTTGAATGTTCATGTTCCATAATTTTGGGGGTGCTTAAATCACACAGGAAAGCGATCGGTGTAAAAATTGGCAAATGAGTTTCCTAATCAATGGGATTTAATTTGTGACTTCAAACCAATTGAAATACTGAAACGGCTGTGTATGATGTTATAGAAGTGAAAAACGGCACTTTAGTAATCTTGATATATGTGATGTTGAACAGGGAGGTAGCTGGAACAGCCAATGTATAACGGTCTGTGATGTCATAAGGATGGCCAGTGACGTCACAAAGATGGTCTGTGACGTCACAAAGATGGTCTGTGGCGTCACAAAGATGGTCTGTGACGTCACAAAGATGGTATATGACGTAGCAAAGATGGTCTGAGGCCGTCACCAAGATGTAAAATATTCATTGATAAAATGGCCAGTTGGTTGCGACTGCATCTATTTGCCACGAAAGCAGGCGTCCAGGTGCCACTTGATGAGGGCGTCCCCCTTGCCCATGGGGCCGGGGTTGTAGACAGCCTCGGGGAGGGGGTCCGCGCAGTAGACGGCACTGCAGACTTCATCCTTGTGTTTGCAGCAGGCCGGGTAGGCGGGCAAGTTGATACGGGTGGGATCCTAGGTTCATGGGTGGTAGGACAGAATGTGAAGCTCATTAGACAGGGAAAGGGGATACATGATTGTATTCAGTCAATGATTTAGTCGATCGGTCAGCTAATCTTTCAAAATCACTTAATCAGCTAGTTTATACGGTCAGTCCATATGTCAGTTAACAAATAAATCATTCAATCTGAAAAAGAAAGAATGAATGAATGAATGAATGAATGAACGAATGAATGAATGAATGAATGAATGAATGAATGAATGAATGAATGAATGAATGAATGAATGAACGAATGAATGAATGGGAAAAAAAAAGAAAGAAATTAGTCATTCCGCCAGGAGATCAGTCAGTTTATTAATTATTCGACCAGGCAATCAGTCAATCTATCAATCATTCATTTTATTACGATAATGAATCAACTATTCAGTTACAATTAATGTACGGATGGCTTACTTCACTGCGGGTGTAGATCTTCGGAACTTGGGGGACTTCATTGCCCAGTGTCCAGGCTGTGGGCGTCTCCTTCATGTGCGGGAAGGGGCAGTCACTGATGTGGAGTGGGGCCAGCCAGTTAGGAACAGTGGTCACCTCGTGGAAGGAGAGATTGTACGCCCTCCGAGGATCCCACGGCATTGTCGGTATTCGCCCACGTCTGTTAAAAGTATTCGACAGGGAGAAAATAAAAATGGGCACAAAATGCCATACATGTATTAAACTGGATATTTTGATCGTGAAAGCTCTTCATGAACAAACACAACAAGATGTTTGCGTCAGGCGAAAGATTCTTTTTTTTTTCCATATACATACCCGCCCCCCCCCCCACACACACACACACGAGCTTAAGGGGACACGGTGGTCTAGAGGCAAGGTACCCGCCTCTCATGCCGAAGATACCGGGTTCGAATCCCGGTCGGTGCAGGCATGTGGGGAATTTGAGGATTTTTTCTAACATTCTCCTGTCCCTGGTCCAATAGTAGGCAGGATCGAGCACTAGTCCTCCCGGATAAGGACCAAAAAAAACTCGGAGGGCTCGTGTACACGTTAAGGATGCCTTGACAGTTGGGAGTCGGGAAGAGAAGGCCTAACAAGGCCGCTGCCCGGGCAAAATTCAAAGCAAAAAACAAAAAAAAACAATCTCTACCACCCCCTCTCCCAAATGGGATCAAAGAAGTATATGTATACAAAATACAAATATAATTAAAACAATAGCAAAAAAAACAACAACAAAACAATCTCTACCACCCCCTCTCCCAAATGGGATCAAACAAGTATATGTATACAAAATACAAATATAATTAAAACAATAGCAAAAAAAACAACAACAAAACAATCTCTACCACCCCCTCTCCCAAATGGGATCAAACAAGTATATGTATACAAAATACAAATATAATTAAAACAATAGCAAAAAAAAACAACAAAACAAAACAAACCAAGACCATGAAAAATAAAAAAAACAAAGGAAAAAGAGATGTGTAAAATGCCAAGTGCAAAGATCCTCCGAAAGTAGAGACCTCAAACAACGACTATAGAATTATCACTTCAAATCTATTTTCCCGCCAACAACAAAACCGAAACCGTTTGTTTCAATAGTGAGTTTACTTTCGAGTCTCCCGCTGCAGTCAGAATCGTTAGTGACGATTTTTCGGTCCTTTCTCCGCGAAAGAAAAGTAAAAAATGAAAAGAGAAGGTCAAAGGAAGAAAACTAAATGCTCCCACTACAGTAACCGGAATTTTCTTCCGATCGATCCTTCGACACAGTTTCTCTCAAGCAGTGGCCCCGGGGATGAGTGAGGATTTTGAGGGTTCGAGCTCAGTTTGCTCGAGACTTAATGCAAGTCTACAACCATGAAATCCTGTGTTTTAAATTTTGTGATTTTGAAAGATTAATAGCTTGCAGAAAGAGGGACCGGGGAGGCAGAGTGGGCGGCGGTCCTGAGCATCCACTTCAGGGATCTTCTAACGAAAGAGTGACGTTAAAATTAACTTTTTTTAAACTTGAAATTATCGCTGTTAACTTCGTTGTACAAACTGCCCTACAGTTCCACAAGCTGGTGTGAATGTGCGTACGTGTTTCAACAAGCGAGACCAGAATAGAAAACCTGATACATGTGGACACGTGTGGTGTGCGTTATGCTGATGAAGATAATAATAAAATTAAAATATTGGTAAATCTATGAGCTCTATAGAGTTCGCTTAAATTCTCACATTTGACGAAATATTTTAAAAACCACAGAAAAACGGTGGGGTCTCAGCGCTCTGCGGAAGTACATGTACAAGCAACGACTCGCAGGATTACAGTATTGATTAAATATTCTCTCTGTATTAGACATTTTTACTTTTTTTTTTAATCGTTCGATTATTTCATCTGCTCAATTTTCCATTTTGTTTCTCTGTTGTTTTTGTTATTTTTCTTGATAAATGTACTTCACCGAAATATTGACTTTTTTTTTTTTTTGCTTCCCTCATTCTTTGCGTTTTATTTTATCATTTGGATATTATTTCTTAAGCTGAAGCATTGCTACTATAACTTTTTCTTTCTGCCAATTTTTTACTTTAAATTCACACAGTCTGCTTGCCACACCATGCAATGTGTGGACTTTATTTCATAACCCAATAAAACTATTAAAGTGACCGTGTTGAAGTTTTTGCAATTATTTGAATTTTCATCAAGTGTTATAAATTTCAGACTCGTTTTTTCTCAGCATGTCTATTTTGGACATAAAAGATTCTGGCTGCCAAAGTCGATTTAATACGTAATGATGAACCGATTAGAACGTACCACCAAAAAAAGTTATACAATGACACAGTCATACATACACCAAAATCTACAACCTACATCCACACCTACACACCAAGATACCAACACCTACACCCATACACCAACATTCAAATCCTACACACTAAGACACCCACACGTACATTCACACCTGTATACCCACACCTACACACTGGACACGAACACGCACACACACATACACACACACACAAATACACAGACAAACACAGCAGACACACCTTGGATCCCCCGAGCGTTGATTTGCAAAGCGAAGATCCAACAACTCCCTGATCATGGGCGGGTAGTTGTACAGGACTTGACCGTGCTGGAAGAATTTCTGGTCCGGGTACCGACACTCGCGCCACATGGTATGGCGGAGTTGACTGGAAGGTGTGGGGTTGAAGTGGGGGTGGACGGGGCAGTGCATGACGGTCATTCATAGTGGTAGTGATGGAGAAGGTGATGATGATGGGAATACAGTTTTGATGATAACACGTGTGGTGATGACAGTAATGTAGATGATAATAGTGATGGTTACTTAGGATGATGATTGTCACAAATCCCAGACTGGGAGATGTAATAGTTTATGACAGGACAACAATCACGAACAAACAAGTTTAACACTTAACAGAACAACCCATCAGACTCACACATTTATTAAACATAATTATACATATAATAGCGCAATTACATACATTATATTATTGAAATGCACTGCCGTACAACGGCCTTATTCTCACACACACTCTCCCTCGGATCCACAATCCGGTAGTTACTCCTAAAGGCACTTCGGCCTCAGCCTCTCCCCTCAGGGTCTTAATAGCACATTAATAATTCACTGGCACCGCAGTCTCTCAATATCACCTTCCTATTGTCATACACCTTAGCATTCCCCTCGCACCTCAGCAGGGCAATAACGCATTATTATTTCCATAGCCATCAACATGGCAACAACATAGTATCAGTTCACTAGCCTATCAACATGGCAACAATATAGTATCTCATTCACTCTCATATCTACGTCCCTGTCCGTGGCCTGACTGCCACGACTTTATGTGCCTCTACTGTCCTGCACTGACAGCCTCACTTCTGGCCTATGTGTGGCCTCCGGCCCTATGCTGGCCTATCCCCTGTGCTCATCGAGGTGGCTCTGCGGCCCGTCCCCGACACCTACAAGAATAACATTACATTGGTATAATACCCTACCATTTCTATTCACTCCACCTCTCCTTACAACCCATGAAGCGTACACACACTAGTTCACCTTTCACTCACCACACATCTTACGGTAACACACTTCCATCGGAGTACACACTACTCACTCGCGCTACAAATCCATGAACTCACTTTCATCTATCGCTCGTGGCGCACATTGCCATATCCAATATCAAGGACTTCCACATTCCTCACATATACTTATTTACATCATGGTAATAGACGAATATAATATAATACATCAATCATAATAATCAATCAACATTCTACGTACCAGTCATTACTGGAAAGACTGTCTCACTAGTCTTCTCGACTGCTTCCCTTATGTCCGCCCGATGGGCTCTTATTCACAGGTCCGCTCCGTCGGACCTTCTAACTTGCAGTGATAGTAATACATCGCTTTCGCCTCATTCAGACCCCCCCCCCCACTACTCACAACAGCACGCTTAACTTGCTGTCTACTGTGAGCCCTTCTTACTCTACACCCGCTCTGTAGCAATCCCCTTAATTGCACTCACTCCACTCGTGACAATGATGTTGGTGGTTGTGGTGGTGTTGTGGTGGTGGTAACAGTGGTGAAGATGATGATGGTGATGGTGATGATGGTGGCGGTGGCAGTGGTAGTCTACCGATTACATCTGGCCACTTTTTGTGTTTTTCGCTCTTTTGACAGTGGCTAGATGTGAGCATCTTGCTAGCCAAAGTAGGGCATGGACAGGTCTGTTGTCATCTTTACAACTGTCAGACACACCATTGCCACACTCAAACTTTGCTGATGTCCACAATGATAATGTCGAGAAGGTCTGTTGTCATCTTTACAACTGTCAGACACACCATTGCCACACTCAAACTTTGCTGATGTCCACAATGATAATGTCGAGAACAACAACAACTAAAAAATGATGGCCATGCTGACCACGATAACAATGTTAATGGGTTTAGGGCGGCGAAATCTTGAACTTGAATGTCAAGGTGATTTTGAGATGTTTCATACCAGTCAATGGCATTAGCATAAGTACAGCTAAAGATTAGAACAGAGCAGAGAGAGAGAGAGAGAAAGAGAGAGAGGGAGACAGAGAGAGACAGAGACAGAGAGACAGAGACATAGAGAGACAGAGAGAGACAGAGAGAGATAGAGACAGAGAGACAGAGACATAGAGAGACAGAGACAGAGAGACAGAGACAGAGAGAGAAAGAGAGAGAGACAGAGAGAGTCAGAGACAGAGAGACAGGGAGAAACATCGAGAGACAGAGACAGAGAGACAGAGACAGAGACAGAGAGACAGAGAGAAACATAGAGAGACAGAGAGACAGAGACAGAGAGACAGAGACAGAGACAGAGACATAGAGAGACAGCGACAGAGAGAGACAGACAGAGAGAGACATAGAGAGACAGCGACAGAGAGAGATAGACAGAGAGACAGGCAAACAGATAGAGCAAGAGAGAAAGAGGGAGAAGGCCAGTATAAAGGAGAAGAATGGGGCGCAGGAAAAAGGGGTGGAGGGGGGGGGGAGAATGACACGAAGGGATATATCCCCCACCTGGCCACAGCGTTGTGGGTGTCGCCTTTGTGGAGCATGACATGGACTAAGCCTGGGGCAGCGAGGCCACCGGTCTCTCGGATACAGGCGTAGTGCAGTCTCCGCCTCAGCCATTTCTCGTATACACTGAGAGTGAGAGGAGACAATGCAGGGACATGAACTTTCGTGAATATTTTCTGTCTATTTTTACATTTAAGTCACTGTTGTGTGCACGATATACAGAACACGATACACAGAACAACAACTGTATTTGTCCTAACTCATAAATCTAAAACTTCCGTATTTATGTCAGACGACCATACCGTCCTATTTACAACTGTAAAACATAAATACATTGTATTACTGTGCAATGAGGCCAGATTTTTTAAAAGCATTTACCGTGTTACTGTATATAATGTGATACAAAACTTACTTTTCAAAGAAGTCTTCAGTAGCCTTCGGCTTGCATTCCCCCTGGCTCTGCATGATGGTCACCTCTTGCTTGTCCAATTCTTCACTGGTCTCACACAATATCTTACGGTCACTTCGGTCCTTTTCGTTTCTTATCAGGACCAGAGATACCGGCGATTTCAATTAGTTTTTTTGTGTTTTTTCTTTCAACAAAATGATAAATTAAGAAATGAGGAGTAAGGAGTAAAGAACTGAGGAAGAAAATGTGGACCGGATGTTCCTTTCTGTGGGAAAATGTAAAATCTAGAACACTTCCTTTTCACGTGGTTTTAAAATACAGAATGAAGTTTATGGCGGAACAAAACAAAGATCAGTTTTCAGACGTAATGTCGTCATCTATATTTCAGTAACTCGCAACCTTTGGCATGACTAACTGACCAAACTATACACTCTTCAGGCCTTAAATTTGGCAGGAAAAGTGGCAATTGAGATGAGGAAGATGATGGCTATAATTAAAAGTTGTTTACTTCAAGCATGTATTTTAAAAAAATAACAATGTTCATCGCTATGTAACATCTGTATTTTTGCATGTTTGTTTCGTAATATTATAATTATAGTACCGTGCATGTCATAAAAAGTAACCGTATCAAGCGTTCAGTTTGGTGCGTAGTGTTGTGGTGCGCATGAGTTCTGAAGCAAGACTGTAGTTTATTACTTTTATTATACTAGAGACGGGGGGGGGGGGGGGATCACATGATTGTTTATTCTGGGCAATGCCCGGTAGCTCATCTAGTAATATAATAAGTCAAAATCGGGCAAAAAACAAAAGTTACATGTAGCAAAGTACATGCACGAAATAATGCCGAAACGATATATACACACAACTGTTTCCTTTTTGCCCTATGTTGACTTTGCTCTAAGCCTTGGTGCGACCTCACACTTTTTTTTGTGGTTTTTATATCGTCCTAAGGAGAATTTTGTTTTTATTCCCCAGAGGACAACCAATCCATGTGTGTCGCGTTTATGAATAAATTATTTTCATTTTAATGAGACGGTGAATGGAATTATTCAGAACCATCCCAGGTCTGGCCATTGGCATCAATTAGATCTTATTCTCTCAAGGAGGAAGAGTTTGGGCTGTATAAAAATAACTCGTTCCCTCCACAGTGCTGACTGTGACACCGACCATGCACTGGTAGTCAGCAAAATCAAAATTTCGGCCAAGAAAATATACAGATCAAAAGCCCCTTCAATCCCTAAGATCAATGTAACAGCAATCAGAGATGAATCAAATAGAAAGTCATTTGAAAAGTTATTTGCTGAAAGCATGGATAATGTCACCCAATGTGACTCAGTAGATGAAACATGGAACACTCTCAGTTCAAAAATTCATGACTGTGCCATCAAGTCTTTTGGACAGCATAAAGTTTCAAACAACGACTGGGTAGCCCAGAACAGCGAAATTCTCCTACCTCTCATTGAGCAAAAGAAATCTGCTTTCAATGAGTATAACAAAAATTGCAATCAGAGTACAAAAACTTGTTTGAAAAATGCAAAAGCTAAACTTCAGCTGGAGGTAAGACGTTGCGCCAACAAATAGTGGACAGACTTGTGTAACAGCATACAAGAGGCAAATGAAAAGGGAGATATGAAAACCGCCTTTAGTCAGATGAAAGTAGCTCTTGGGCCAATCATCACCAAAAGCGCCCCACTTAAGTCTGTAAATGGTGAACCCATCACAGATAAAAATGAACAACTGAATAGGTGGGTAGAGCATTACTCTCTGTTGTATTCAACTGAGAAAAATATTCCACCAGATTTTGAGGAACACCTCCAAAAACTGCCAATAATGGCCGAACTTGACGCTGAACCTTCCTTAGTCGAGCTTTCCAATGCAATCGACCACCTGTCTGCTGGAAAAGCCACATGAAGTGACAACATTCCTGCAGGGGTATTAAAAGACCTAAAAGGCCCACTATTACCACACCTGTATAATCTGTTACTGCAGTGTTGGAAAGAAGGCGTGATACCACATGATATGAGAGACGCCAAAATTGTCACACTTTACAAGAACAAAGGAGACAAAGGCGACTGCAACAACTATCGAGGCATATTCCTCCTCAGCATTACTGGAAAGGCTTTTGCTCGCGTCATCCTCTGCCGCCTTCAACAACTGGCGGAAAAAGTCTTACCAGAAACACAATGTGGCTTTCGAAGCAAACGATCAACTATTGACATGATATTTGCACTTCGGCAAATCCAAGAAAAATGTAAAGAACAAAACAGGCCGCTTATAACATGCTTTGTGGACCTAACAAAGGCTTTCGACACCGTAAGCCGATCTGGCCTGTATGCAGTCCTTAAATCCATAGGCTGTCCACCAACATTGCTAAAACTTATTGCATCCTTCCACACTGACATGAGGGCATGTGTCAACTTTGAAGGCTGCACATCCAATTCATTTGCTGTAAACAGCGGTGTGAAGCAGGGATGTGTTCTTGCTCCTACCTTATTTGGTATATATTTTGCAGCCCTACTCAAGAATGCCTTTGGTCAATGTTCAGGTGGAGTACTTATTAACACCAGAGTGGACGGCTCCATTTTTAATGTTGCCAGACTAAAAGCAAAATCTCGTACAGAGCATATTATGTTACAAGAGCTCCTCTTCGCAGATGATGCTGCAATCGTGGCCCACGATGAAACCACGCTCCAGGCTCTCATCAATAGCCTTGCCAAAGCCTGTGACAAATTCATGCTAAGGATCAGTGTCTCAAAAACTGTAGTTTTGACACAAGGCTTGAGAAACCCCAACCCAATCATGCTGAATGGCTCTCCTCTGGAGCAAGTGGGAAAATTCTGCTACCTAGGCTCAACCATCAGTGGTAGCACAGACATAACAACTGAAATAAATGCCAGAATAGGAAAGGCGGCCACAGCTTTTGGCAAACTCTCAAAAAGGGTGTGGAACAATAGCAAGCTGACCATCAAAACAAAGGTACTCGTGTACCAAACTTGCGTCCTAAGCACCCTGCTGTATGGCTCAGAGACATGGACCACCTACTCCAAACATGAAAGATCCCTCAACTCCTTCCACCTGCGCTGCCTACGCAAAATTCTCAAGATCAAGTGGCAAGACAGGATCTCAAATATCGAAGTTCTGAGCCGAGCCAACATTCCATCAACTCAGGCTCTCCTAGGCAAAAAAAGACTGCGGTGGCTTGGACATCTCCACCGTATGGAAAATGATCGCATCCCCAGACAAATTCTCTACGGGGAACTTGCTACTGGCAACCGACCCAGAGGTAGGCCACATCTGCGATTCAAAGACACTTGCAAGGTCACGATGAAAGCATTCAACATCGACCCCAATGAATGGGAGAACCTTGCAAATGATCGAAGCAGATGGAGACAAAAATTGCGCAGTGGCACGCTCGCAATAGACTTCAGGGCAAAAGAAACATACCTGACAAAACGACAGAGGCGGAATGAAAACACTCGCCAAAGTGAACCCAAAAGACTGACCTGCAATCACTGCCATCGCACTCTCGGGCCAAACATTGGTAGAATAAGCCACGAGAGAAGCTGTCAGTCAAAGTGAAAGTGAATATTCTAGCTGCTAAGACCGTCTGTAAAGACGCTAAAGGCCATATATATATATATTTAATGTTGATCGATTTTTCTGTATAATTTGTTTCAAAATTGTTTAGAATTCCTTGATATTCATACATACTGGGTAACTACAAAAGAAATAGACATGGCCGGGGGGGGGGTGGAGGGGGGGGGGCTCGAAACAAGGTGCTTGTCTCTCGTGCTGAAGGCGCCGCTTCAATCTCCGGACGGTGTAGGCATGTTGGGGGGGGGGGGGAATTCCTGTCCATGATCCTATGGTACTTAGGATCGAGCACTAGTCTTGTCGGATAAGGACAAAAAACTCGAAGGTCCCCGTTTGTACGTTGCGCACGTTAACGATATCTTGGCAGCTGAAAGTTGAGAGGAGCAGGTGAACAAGGCTGCTGCCCCGGCAAAAGTCTTTAAAAAAAAAAAACGAATCCCTAAAACACACAGAAAGAAGAAGAAGAAAAATAAAAACAAGAGAAGTGAGGTGTGAATGCCAGGAGCAGCGAAATCTCCTCAAATAAAGACCTAAAAACAGAAATAGACATGGATGTATTAAACCAGAACTATAATATTATAAGCTATTGACATTCACCATGCACGGTAGCAGAAAAAGAGACACTATTGAAGTTTTAGTCATGATAACATAAGCAACGTCGTGCATCTAGCAAACCCTCCAATGAGGCAATTTGTTGCACTGTTTGTATGGTTGTCAGTTGGGCACTCGCCCTGACAGCAACAAAACAGTTGTGTCCCAGTAGTAGGACTGCATTCAGATCTTCCACCTCAAGAGGCCCTGGACTATGGGAATTTGGGTCATCCGGCAGGCAGAGAACATAACTCGGTCAAAATTTCACTATTCAAAGGGTTAATGCAAACAACAAACAAAAACGACCACTCTCCAATGGGTGTGATAAATATATTTTTTTACTGATTGATTTGGGAAAAGAGAGCAGGAAAAAATCAGACAAAAATAAAGAACGGCTGGTCTGAAGATTTACTGAGTTTGGTACTTCCGTTAGAAGTGTTCGAAACTTTTGTCAATAGACCATTCTGTTGTGAGAAGATTGTCCATAGACCACAACATTGTGAGTCTCTTTTACTCACTGATGTCAATGTCTCCCACGGTATGAAGAATCGCTGATCTTGCTCATGTGTCCTTGGCCTCAATCGGAGTTGTACCCTTTTCAGGGAGGGTTAAAGAAGCCGGCGCTGTGGACGGGAAAAGGGGTATGTGGGGTGTGTGTTTGTGTGGGGGGGGGGGGGGGATTATGTTGTAGATAATAATTGTAATACCCAGAGATAAAGGGAGTAGACCTATGTTTCTGTGTGAGTGGTTGTCGCTTGTTCAATAACACATCTTGCCACAATCGTGGGACGCCAAGCTAGGGTAAATGAGTAGTAGATGTTAAGTAAAGAAAAGTAAGAAAAAGAAAATGTTAAAGGAGTGGAAAATGTGTGCAGAAGAAGGTAAAATTTAATGAACTTCTAAAAATACTGAATCCCATCCTAATTCACTGATTTTTCTTTACTTAAATGTCTAATGTATTATGTCTTGTGCTTATACTGAGTGAAAGAACTGCGTCTAAATTTCAAATTGGATAGTATTGAGAGTTCCCGTCCTTACCCACAAAAGTTACTGCAAGGAATGAGTTGTTTTTTTTTAATGAGTACAGAGAATTGCCAAGAACAGGTTGATGAGCCCCAAACAACTTTGAATTATGATCAAGTTTTCAGTTATGAATCCTAAGGCCTTTCATTTAGCCTCCCAAGAGTCCAGACACAAAGGATTCGGGTTTGTTTCGCTTTCGGCCGGCTTCTTTTTTTTTTTCAGCAATTTTGCCGACTGTCGCCTGTCTCGACTTGCCCAAAAAGCCGAGGAGATGTCAAACACCTTCACAGAGCCTTCTAGAGCGCAAAGAGCTCTCGTTTTCGTCTCGTTTCGTTTGTTAAAATCGATACTAACATCTTCCGGCAAACCTGGGGGGATGAGATGGTCTATAGAGACAAGGTGCTCGCCCCTCACGCCGAAGGCACCGGTCTGTGCAGGCACGTTGGAATTTTTTTTCGGGGGGAAAAATGTCCTGTCCCCGATCCTATGGTAGATAGGATCGAGCACCTAGTCTTCTCGGAAAAGGACGAAAATTTCGGAGGGCTCGTGTGCACGTTAAAGATACACTGGCAGTTGAAAGTCCAGAAGAGCAGGCCGAACAGGGCCGCTGTCAGGGCAAAATTGTAAAAAAAAAAAAAAAGCAACACCTATTCCCTACCATAAAAACACAACCAGAGCAAAAGCATAAAAAATAAAAACAAGAAAAGTTAGATGTAAATGCCAAGGGCAGCGAACCTCCCCCCCCCCCAAAACCCACATCTTCCGTCAAAACTGTCGAAAGCGAAACCAAACCGAAGCCACTGTGTCTGAGTTCTATGGATTCTAGCTCTCTAGTGTTGAACGTAGACGCAACGTTACCGTAAGTTGTTCTGGAGCGCCTGGCCCCACGTTTAGACTTACTTTGACAGACAAAGTCCACGAATGGATCTACGAACGACGCCAGATCTAAGTCAGAGTTGACACGAGCATAGTTCACGGGGTCACCAGCGGCCAGTAAGAGGTCACTGATGAGCGCTGTGCGGGAGAACCCGATGGCAAAAACCTGGAAATTTAGGGGGGGGGGGGGTTAAACCAAATAAGCGTTACGTGATATAGAAAGGAGGAGGGGAGAAGGTGAGGTTCGAGTGAAGACTTAGTCTAATGGACACACAATTTAACGTGTAATAATGATGGTTGGATGTCCGTGAAAACGATAATGTTGGTGGTGATGATCTCGGTGATGATGATGCTAGCCGTGATTGTAGTGCTGATAACGATGTTGTTGGTAATGGTGGTGGTAATGGTGAATGGTGAAGTCGTGGTTAGAAAGGTAATGATGGCGGAGGGCGCACTGACTGATGGTGACGGCGACGATGCAGATGGGTATGATGATGATGGCATTGGTGTCAGTGATGCAGCTGTACCTGTTGCAGTGCCTCTTTTTTTAGAATGAGAGAGGTCAACATCGATTTTAACTGGAAAACTGTCTGTTGGATTTGTTTGAAATTTTGCATGGGCTCACATTTCACACTAAACCTTGTGGAACTGAGTAGGCTGGTATTGAGTTTGCCTCTTAAGCTGGGTTACCATGTGTACGGAAAACGGCAAAAAAACAAAACAAACAAAAGCCAAAACTCCTTTAAGTAGTGAAATTGAAAGAATATTTTCATTTGTAACGAAACGCCATTTTCCGTACACACGAAAACACGCTTTTTTTACTTTAACTTTCATTGCCCATTCACTGCAGGATGTCGCGCCCTCCGTCGATGACTTCCATTCCTTTCTGTCTGATGTCTTCCTCATCCATGTTGGTCCCTCGGGTGCCTGATGGGTGCAGAAGGTAGGATCGCCTCCTGACTCATCCATCTACTATATTCTGTCTATCGCCTTACTTTTTTTTTCTCTCTCTCTTAGCAAAATGTGACTGTTATCCCGTCGACGTGCTTTCTCTAAACTCAGAGGATCCGCCATACTGAAGAGAAAACAATTATTTAGACAGTAATAATAATTACATGTATTATTTAGACCCTTGCCAGCCTCATTATTTAAACAGTCAGACACAGACAGACGAATGCTTGAAAGATGGTGATGTGCTCCCGTATGGGGCCATCCATATAGGACAAACGCCCGGGGGAGGAGGGATTGACGGGTTCCCCCCGCGAATGAATAGCGTACACGGAAGGAGCGAGGGTTTCTGTGAAGAATACGTACGCTTTTTACTTGAGGTAACGAAATACAAAGTTTTGCTTTACTTAAATATTTCGGGGAGGGGGGGGGAGGGGCTCGCCAAATTCGAGCCTACATACTTTTTGGAAGGCCCCAATCCACCGCTGAACAAGACTCCGAGTGCCAGACCCACCTTCTGTTCTCTGTGGATCCGCCGTACTGAGGACCTTGTCGGCCGCCAGGAAAGCCAAGTGAGCGTAAGTGTTGAGATACGGTGGTGTGGAGTCCTCTAGGGCTTGGATGATGGTCTGGCCATCGCCCGTCAGGTTAGCGGTGATGTTGGCAGTATGGCTGGTGAGGTATGACGTGGTGGTAGTAGTGATGGTGGTGGATGGCTGGTGAGGGATGACGTGGTGGTGGTAGTGATGGTAGTGGATGGCTGGTGAGGGATGACGTGGTGCTGGTAGTGATGGTAGTGGATGGCTGGTGAGGGATGACGTGGTGGTGGTAGTGATGGTAGTGGATGGCTGGTGAGGGATGACGTGGTGGTGGTAGTGATGGTAGTGGATGGCTGGTGAGGGATGACGTGGTGGTGGTAGTGATGGTAGTGGATGGCTGGTGAGGGATGACGTGGTGGTGGTGGTGATGGTGGTAGATGGCTGGTGAGGAATGACGTGGTGGTGGTAGTGATGGTAGTGGATGGCTGGTGAGGGATGACGTGGTGGTGGTAGTGATGGTAGTGGATGGCTGGTGATGGATGACGTGGTGGTGGTAGTGATGGTAGTGGATGACTGGTGAGGGATGTCGTGGTGGTTGTAGTGATGGTGGTGGATGACTGGTGAGGGATGTCGTGGTGGTAGTAGTGATGGTGGTGGATGACTGGTGAGGGATGTCGTGGTGGTAGTAGTGATGGTGGTGGATGACTGGTGAGGGATGTCGTGGTGGTGGTAGTGATGGTGGTGGATGACTGGTGAGGGATGTCGTGGTGGTGGTAGTGATGGTGGTGGATGACTGGTGAGGGATGTCGTGGTAGTTGTAGTGATGGTGGAGGATGACTGGTGAGGGATGTCGTGGTGGTTGTAGTGATGGTGGTGGATGACTGGTGAGGGATGTCGTGGTGGTAGTAGTGATGGTGGTGGATGACTGGTAAGGGATGACGTGGTGGTTGTAGTGATGGTAGTGGATGACTGGTGAGGGATGTCGTGGTGGTTGTAGTGATGGTGGAGGATGACTGGTGAGGGATGTCGTGGTGGTAGTAGTGATGGTGGTGGATGACTGGTGAGGGATGTCGTGGTGGTAGTAGTGATGGTGGTGGATGACTGGTGAGGGATGTCGTGGTGGTGGTAGTGATGGTGGTGGATGACTGGTGAGGGATGTCGTGGTGGTGGTAGTGATGGTGGTGGATGACTGGTGAGGGATATCGTGGTAGTTGTAGTGATGGTGGTGGATGACTGGTGAGGGATGTCGTGGTGGTGGTAGTGATGGTGGAGGATGACTGGTGAGGGATGTCGTGGTGGTTGTAGTGATGGTGGTGGATGACTGGTGAGGGATGTCGTGGTGGTAGTAGTGATGGTGGTGGATGACTGGTGAGGGATGACGTGGTGGTTGTAGTGATGGTGGTGGATGACTGGTGAGGGATGTCGTGGTGGTGGTAGTGATGGTGGTGGATGACTGGTGAGGGATGGCGTGGTGGTTGTAGTGATTGTGGTGGATGACTGGTGAGGGATGTCGTGGTGGTTGTAGTGATGTTGGTGGATGACTGGTGAGGGATGACGTGGTGGTTGTAGTGATGGTGGATGACTGGTGAGGGAGAGAGCTGCAGAGAGAGTGTCCTATATGCTGGTATATTTCACTGAAGCATTCGAGTTCAGGATGAATAGTCACATTACAACGAGGTTTGGATATATCCAGGTTGATATCCAGCTTGTGCTTTCCCTGGTGGTTACTGGTTGTGAAGGGGGAGGGGGGGTCTTTGGATTTGAAGCCACAAGTTGGAGCAGCTAATCCTACACTAATTATTGTACAGACAAACATATTTTTGTTTTGTGTTGGTCTCTAGATTGCATTATCCAGTGACTGAAGAAAAAACTGCAGCAATGAATTACATGTCGAGGGCCGCTTGATAAACTGTCGTAACTTGGTTTTTATACATTTTTCAGGAGAAGCGAAAACCTGATGATAGGTACGATATTTTAAATTGAACATTATTTAACAGTTAATTTTCAGCATTTATCTGCCAAGGGTTACTAGCACGTCAAATATCACACTTTTTCTGTTAAGCCGATTACCACAGTTTACCGTTCGGTCCCCGGTGTAAACGATGTAAATCTGGGAAAGCCAATAAAAAATGACATTAGTCACAGATTTTTGCCAGACTTTACTTGACTACTGATTTACATGCCAGGAAATATTAATATAAATATTAGCCTAATTACAAGTGGCCGATGATTTGACCCAGGGCCTAGTCGTTCAGAAATACATGTATAATTAGAACGCCTAGCCTTCTGTCCACAAGTCAAGTTATATGGAAATAACGTGCGTCACATTCAAAACGTGTGGAACGTGTCCAGTGGTACAAAGGGAGGGAACTGTGAATTGTACTAGGAAACGGTGAAGGCTGAGTTATCTTACCTTGACAGACTATGTCCGTGACGTTACCAATGATGTCCGTTCTTGCAGCCAGTTCAGACGGAGACGATACATAGAATCCCCTGAGTGGATCAGAAGACAGACACGAAACTCTTCATACTTACATTGAACAACAGAATAACTTAATAAAAATAAATATCCCATGGCCGAGGGCTACAAATATCATCATCTTATTCCCTCCCCCCCCCCACCCCCCCCCCCACACACACACAGACACACTTCCACTTTAGCCTGATTAAGGAAAATGGTGAAAGGCTGTCTGAAGATAATAATATTTTCAATTCACTTTAGCTCAAAAAGAGCAATATTATGCACAAGGTGGCGGATAAACCAACGCCTTATTAGGGTGGTACAAACATTATTTCAAGCCAGAATCTGTGAACATGTGCCGGTACTATATTTCAGGATTCGCGGGCGCTTTGCATTAGTTACCGACTAAATTACAAACAGCAAGACCTTCAAAATGTGTACTATACATCGATATTCCACAGCATAACACCGTGACCATTGATAATTGCCAAGAGTTAAGCGCCTTTTTTTCTTTTTCGATTCAGTTCGTCCTTCTCTTGGTGTCTTCTTTCGGCTCTTATGGTTTCTATTTGACTACTTTTCTAAAGCGATCAGTCAGGTGTACTTTTTCCTATCAGGAACAGCATGCGTAGCGCTTTTGTTGGCACAAGGGGCTGAATTTGAGAGAGAGAGAGAGAGAGAGAGAGAGAGAGAGAGAGAGAAAGAGCACAACTGTAGTACTTTTAGTACAATGTATTGAGATTGATCTGTATCCCCTAAATCGCATTCCTGAGTCCTGATCGTGAATGAGTGCATAGATACATGTAGCACAATGTATGGTGTATGACTAGCTGGATATGTACAACCAGTAGTGACTGGGGTGAAGGAATGTGTACATGTACTTTCACGGAAAAAGGGGTGGAGGGTGGAAGCAGGTTTCTCCAGAGCAACACCGGGTCAGCCAGTACATGTCCTAAAATAAAAACTTTGACAAATTTTATTGGCTAGAAATGAATGAATTAAGAGAAATATGGGTAAGCAATAAAATAATTTCAGAGATTTGAGTACTCAAGCGGTCTAGTTCCATTCTTGGTGGCATTATCTTAAATTATTCAAGTGCTTCACTGATGTTTGCCGCCCCCTTCCCCCCCCCCCTCCAAACCCAACCTCCGGGGATTCCCCACAAATCTGTAGACTAATCCGGTTTAGGCAGAGAGCTTAAAGTAATTGTAGGCTCTCTGGTATAGGCTAGCGCGACCGACCTGTATCTTCTACCAGCCATGACGTAAGCTTCCTCCAGGTCACCTCTCAGACTGACGGCGATGACGGTGATGTTGTTATTGTTGGCGGCGATGATGGCGTCGCGGGTGTCGCTGGGGTTGAAGGAGGTGCCGTCCAGAAACACAATCAGGTAGCTGTTGATACAGACAATCACCTTCCTTTTTTCTTTTACTTTTGCTTTTTTTATCTTACTAGAATTTAGCTAGCGGGTGAACATATAAACACATAAAACTTTGCGACTGCCCAACCAAAAATTATGAAACGTTGTGAATGCCCCAAGTTCTGACGATGAATTACGTGGACACGTCCATTTGAGACAAAATTCAATCGTTGATATTATCTTACGATTTTTTTTTTACCGCAAAGTAAAAGAAGCATTTTCGTCGCGTAGAATCGAAAAATGTGACCGGAAATTTCGTTTTTCGCCACTCTTTACACATAGCTGGCCGAAAGTCAGCTTTATCACATCAGATGAATGCTGCAAGGAATTGTGGTGTAGCAAAAAGATCCATTGCATCGAATAGAAGCTCCGCTGTTAAAGTGACCTAGACCTAGATGATTATGAAGCTTCATCCTTGGTACAGTACAAGGAAACTTTATATTGCCTGGGTTGGCTAGTTCATTTAATCATTCCAGGACGATGGTTGAGATTAAAAATAATTATAACCAAATTTGGAGAGAGGCAGAAGGCAAGTTTTTTTGTTGTTCTTTTTTCACTTGATGTTGATGGTCGAGTGTGAATAAACAAGAATTCTGGGTATGAGAGTGAGAGTGGAGTGGGATTTCATCTTCTGTCTATTGACAAAGCGGACAAAACCATCTATGAGACCAGAATGAGCAGAAAATTGGAAGAGGAACACATCATTTGGGGGGAAAAAAGTATGTCCTGGGTTAATATGGGAGAATCATGACGGTGAAGAAATGAGGTCAGTGGTAAAAATAAAGTGAGGGGAAAAAAAAAGACGATGGAGGAGGAGATAAAAGGAGAGAGGAATGGGGAAAGAACTTGAAAAACTGGATGGCATAAAAATAAGGGAAAAAAGAAAGAAAGAAGGAAGGAAGGAAAATGACAGCCCATGGAATATCAGTTAAAAAAAACAACAACTGGACCAATTTGACAATAGGAAGAAATAGATGTAAAGAGAAAGAAAGAAAGAAAGAACGGAAAAAGACAAATTAGAAAGACCCAGAAAGAAAAACCCACTGAATGACGTCAGGTCTCCCATTATCCAGCAATTCAGCTGTTGCCGCAGCTATGGCCAGGTCCGTGTTTTGCTGACCAAATTCCGCCACGGTTGCCAGATTGTCCACCGCGCTAGTCAAAGTTTGGTAAGAATTTGTGAGTGGAACATCAGTGGTCGCCGTGGTGCTGGCAGGACAAGTGGAGAACGAGTGAACAATGTCATCTGAATTAATCTGAACAAATCATACATGTACATGGACATGTGCGTTATTGCATCAACAAATTGTAAAAAGGTCAGGATTTTTTGGCAAATGGAACATGAACAAATTACACGTACATATATACTGCATTTTGGAGGACGTGACGGGAAGGATTTTGTTGTCTTGTTTTTGGTATATTTTTTGTTAGATATCTTGTCCAATGGACTCCAGTTAATCTGAGGGTGTTAGACAGATGGCTTGGACGTATGAACGAGTGATGGAGTGGGTGAGTGAGTGAGTGAGTGAGTTAGTGAGTGAGTGAGTGAGTGAGTGAGTGAGTGAGTGAGTGAGTGAGTGAGTGAGTGAGTGAGTGAGTAAAGACCTGAACCAAGAGCCGTGAGTATTACTGTACTTTTCTAAAGTTGTGTACTTCAGCATTACTAGACAGTCTTCGTGAGGAAGGCGATACTTTTGACAGACTTCAGTCAAAACCATACCAAAAAAAACCAACACATACAGCTACCTGTAATGGACAAGTCCCACCCTGACAGTATCAGCATCAAAGTCACCCAGCATCTGTCTAACCACAGAACTGTAATCGGCCCCCAGGACGAAAGCATCGCTGTTGTCGTCATAAAGTCGCATCGATTCCGACGTATCCAGAACCAACATCACATCCGCTTCAAAGCATGCTGGGATTGTTTATAATGTAAGCAAAGAGATAAAAGCACGTACATGTATGTGATGTCATTATGTGACCAGTCGTCAAAAGTGCCACGAATAAGGGCTTCTTCAATAATTTCTCAAATTTTCATATATCAGTGCAACTTCAAAGTGTGTTTGTCGCATTCTTGCTTCATTATTTTATGATCATATTTAATTTAAAAGTGGTACCTATTTTGCTGACCGGTGGTACCTATTTTGCTGACCGCTATATATATTACAATAATTTGTACAAAGAAGTAATCATTATACAAATAATGTCCATGTTACGCCTATCCTTGCTGTTCATATAAGGATAAGTTTACTGTTTAGGTAATGATATGACAGATGGATATTCCAGTGAGTCTATTTCACATTAATTACTAATACATGTATTTTCCACCCATTGTCACCGGTGTCATGTAGGACTACATTCAATATACATGTACCGTATACTGTGTAAGCCAGATGCAGAAATGGAATCTTAAGACTTTGGCCTCGGGCCCCAGCACTTACCTTGACCACAGATCACCATCCATCCGCTGGTCAGCCAGTAGAGGATGAGAATTAGCTTGTAAATTACCCTGAAAAAATAGAAGATGTCCATACTATGTAAACACCAGCTTATTTCCTTCCCTAATGTGACAGAACAGCACAAGTTCCACTCATTTTCTTTTTTTTTTGTTAACCTGCTCTTCCCCTCGCCATTTTCAAGGAAGTCCTACATTCTACATGTATAACTCTCAGATTACCAGAGGGCTTATATATTTTACACATCCCGATATAATGCAATATATGTATAATAATGAGGGTGCGCTGCAAAGCTTAGGCCCAGAACACCGAGACAATTACAAAATCTGTAAACATGAAGTTTTCACCGAATTTCATTAAAAAAATATTTTCGATGAACGAATTGAAACTATGTAAGGACATACACTGTACTTTGTATTTCGTATTATGGTCAGCGAGGACGATTCCTGAAGTTGAGCCGTACCTTTTCCATTCCGTTTTATATAATCTAGCACTCCTGGCCTTTTCCCGTTCGTGTTTTGCAACAATGTAAACAAAATTATTTTTCCGGTGTCATCTTTCGGTAGTTTTGCTGGAATTTCCGGTGCAGCATTAAACTGATAGGGCGTATTCAATAACCTGAATTAAGAGGCCGAAGAAAGTATATCTCTGTAAGCTCGGGCATAAGCTAGGCTATTCCGCTTGTACATAATACGGCGGCGCTGTTTTCTGGAAACAAACACCCTTTCAAAACTATCATCCAATAGGCCTCATTAACTTGACTGTCTAGTTGTGTTCAGACATTCTTGTCCTAAACTTTTGAAACATGAAAAAAGTATCCAAAATACATACAATCAAATATGTAAATGTTCTAAGAAATATTAACATTTGTCACAAAATATCATTTAATGATTAATCAGAATGCCATCTACATGTATGTACGCTGCACCAAGCACCAGATTGTGTGGGATTTGCTTGCGTGAACAGCTGTCAATAACGACAGAAATATTAGTGTTTTGTTTTTTTAAACGGTTTCCCGGATTTTCATATTATTGCAACGCCAAAGCAACGCGTTTCGTTTTCTTACTTCAGTATTTTATGGTCGTATTTGCTGATAGCCATATCACAATGAATTGTACAAGGGAGCTACCGTTGCATAACAGCCGGCCCTTGCTGTTCACACGATAAACACGTTCCTAATACAGAACACCGGACATTGTAGGGTTAAATAATATATGGACAGAAAACTAATTTTACAGCCAGGCCTTGCTGTTCTCACAAGGACATAAAAAACGTGTTTCACATTTTTAATTATAGAACACTGGATATTAACGGGCTAAACTGTATAATAATAATATCAATTAACTCTTAGGTTTTGAACAGAATAACTTACATTCTCTCCCGCTTTTGACCTCATTAATCTCCTGGGGAAAACTTTATGAAGGTTTCATTTTATTCCGTGCGTCCAGAAATAAGCACTATAAAATGTTATTGCAGAACGAGGAATTTTGCAAAAAATCTGGCGACTTTTTCTACCCGTTGACACCAACACATACGGCAACGTTACAATTCAGCCAGCGTCCGCTGTTGGTCTTCGAACGGCCTTTGCTGGGCTCCGGGTCAGAAAGGCGAGGAGATGGAGATAAATGTAGGGATTTGGCGGGTTTTGGAGGTCCCGGGGAGGGGCAAACTGATTGGTCATGTCACCGACAATGAGAGAATGTTCGACAGTGTATATTATATGCTATTGTAAAGCTGAATTTGGATTAGGAGTACAAAACTTGGCAAAGGTTAGGCCAGTAGGGGAAGGAAAGGGGCGGGGTTGGGGGGGATCAGGTGGTTGATAACGTTTTAATGCCAATGTCCTAAAAATCGTGAAACAGGCCCGGGGGTTTGGAAATGGGGATGGGGACAGATCTGCAAAGTTTATACAGTGCACTGTATTTGCAGATTATTTGGGGGGCGGGGCGTATCATATGAGTTACAAAATTTTAGTCCGGCACATACATGTATTTCATGTTCCAAGTGTTACTGTTAATCGTAGAACCCCTCATTTACTACGAAAACATCCATACTCATCAGGGGGAGGGGGCGTGCCCCCCCCCCCTGCAATTTCCGTTCGCGGACGCTCCCAAAGCCACGTCATTGTAGTATCCATATAATGTAACTCAAATCAAATGGAACTCCTTCCTTTTTTTTTTTTTCTTTCTAAGCGTAAACCAGATTTGAGACCAGAGAAAGCATGGAAAAACCCAGAGACTGCTTTATATTTCAGAAATGGATCAGTGGTAAAACCCATGAAATTTGTCTTAAAGTTAAAACAAACATTTAAAAGTACGTAAAACAGCAACGCAAATTCTGGGCCGCTTTCAGTTTCATTCTCATACGTGCAGAAGATTTTTGTGAATGGGTGATGCAGAAATTTTCGCACGCATAGATCTAAATCAAAACAAATTAAATGTGTTCTAGAATTATTTTCATGAGATTACCAACCCTTCCTGAGAAATTATACGTAACTGGTGATATTGTCTCTTTGCCGAGGTGGGAGAGGGAATAAAGTGCATTGACTTTAAAATGGAATTCCCACTGAAAGCATTTTATCGTGTGGAGTAAGGTACATTGTGTGTACAGTATACATGTACATGTATGCATGCAGTTGGTAGCTGAGAAGAAAAGGGAGATTACCCAGAGATAGGTTCTGTGAGTGTGAATTATCTACCCTGTCTTGTGCTCCTTTAGGCCACACTACCGTGACCTTACTTTGAATTTACCTTAATTACCTCGGGGTCAAGTGTCCGGCTCATTAACCTCGTGAATATGCATAATAAATACGGGCAACCGAGACGGCTGTTTGTGTTCGATTTTTAGACACTCGAGATTTGACAGGGAGGGTACTGCAATGAAGTTGGTAACAACTGTAGCACATGTAGTACAATGTATTGGGATTGATCTGTTTCCCCTAAATCACATTCCTGAGTCCTGAGCGTGAATGAGTGTATAGATACATGTAACACAGTGTATGACTAGCTGGATATGTACATGTACAACACTGGGGTGAAGGAATGTGTACTTTCATGGAGAGAAAGATTGCAAATGACTGAATGAATGAATGAATGAATGTGGTAGTAAAATATTTCTACGTCTAAACCAGGGGTCACCAAACTCTTTTCACAGAGGGCCGGATAACTGACAGACTTACAAGCAATTGTCCATCCCGTAGCTCTAGATATCCCTGGTTTTATCAAACAAAGTCAAGTACCATGGCGGGCCGGATGAACTGATGTCGCGGGCCGGATAGTTTGGTGACCCCTGGTCTAAATCAACAAAAGCATGCGGTAATTTCAGCTTCATACCGGCAGTTGTGTATGTGGTAAGTGAAAATGTGTGACTGAGTACATGTTTAATGTCGGTTCGATGCAAGAATTGATTATCTTCTTTTTATGACACTATACAACACGTCAGTTGTCACAAAATTATATTGAGTGCACAACATCAAGAACTGGGGTGTTGCCCGTCCAGGGATATCTATGAACGACCTCGGTGGTGTGGTCAGTTTGTTTCCTAAGGAGAGGCTCTTCAAGGAGTTTGGATGTGAAATCAGAATCTGGGTCCATCCAAGTCTATCTCCCCGCCCCACACCTACCAGCCCTATATCTAAATAAAAAAAACTGCCATTCTGTGTTTAGATATGCTCTTGACATTTACTCCTCACTTTCTGTTTTATTTTTTTAAATTTTGCCTTGTGTGGCATACCTGTTTTGTCAAGTAATAATGAGGGAGAATGGGCAAACAGAAACATGAACCGGTGGGAAAAAAACCAATACACTGTAGAATATTGCCAGAAAGAAACATAGGACAGAGTGAAAATGCGTAGTCGTTGGCTATAAGGGATGATAGAAAAAGAGAAGACCATAGAAAACATAAAGTGGGGAAGAAATGGGAAGACAAAGAAGAAGACAAATACAACTAGAGAAAATAAAGTCAGAAAATGAAAAAAGTGACAGAAAGTAGGAAATGACCTGGGAGAATGAAGGATGGAGAGAGAGAATGAGAAAGAAAGAAAAATTGTGCAATACAATGGAGAAACTCATTGCAATTTTAGACCGTCTTGGCTTAAAGTCAAAACTCTGGACGCAACAGCATGAAAAGTTATAATCTGTCACAATACATGTATGATGTATACATAAAACCAAACTATTGGATATTGATCAGAGTATAATTTAGACCATGTACAAATATCATATTGGGTGCCTTATTTTTGATTATTTGACATCCAAATGAGACCTGATATTGTCACCATTTCCTAAGACTGTAGTAACTAAAAAATTCAGAAAAACGATTTTCATATAATATACATGTATTCAACTACATTTAATGCCGCAATGAATGATCTTGGTTACAGACTGCTAAGCCTAAAAAATTATCGAATACCAAACTTTTAAAATTTCATGGCTACTTGACCATTTGTGCTTAAATAAAAGTTTTTGCTGCTCCTGAACGGTAGCCAAAACCGATTACTACAATTTTAGGAAATGGTGACAATATCTAAAGTAACTTTGAGACCCTGGCGCCAGGCAATAACAGTTCACATATCTCACAACTTCCAGGCAAACTCACTTGTAGAAAATGAAAAGGTTTTGTTGAGTTGTACAGTCAATTTATTGCATGAATAATAATAGAAATCAACATATCATGGAGGCTCATCCTTGAGCACCTGAATGACCATGGGCCAGTTTGTTGGTTTAACTGATTTCCTGTATTCATTCAGTCCAACAAAAACTATCCAGGACTTGAAAAGTTCAGGAAGTCCAGAATTTGACCAAGTCAAAGAACACTTCCACATACACATAATTAATTTATTTCTTTTTCCTAATCTTTCCAGGTCTAAGTTTGGCTTTTTTGCCTCTATTCTGAGAAAAACCTGACTTTCTCTGTTTCTGACTGTTTCTCTCCCCTTTCTTGGGATTTTGACTAAAGCTGATGGAAAATTTGCTCTTTTTCTTATCCGTCTTGTTGGCTTGTGGGAATTTGCCGGCTTTAGTTGGTCTGGCCTTGACCTTGCCTAGACGTCGTTGTTTTGCGTCTGTTTGGCTTTCATCCCTTTCTGTCCTCTTCCTTTTTCTGGACTGTGAGAACATTTCTGAGGGGAACAGATGAAAACATAAAATGATCATACAGTCCAATTCAAGTCTGTGCAAGAAGCAACTGAATTTCTGCAAAATACACGTGCAGGACTTTGAACCATAGGAGTTCAAAGCTCCAGACAACCAGAGACATATAGGACAACAGACAGACACACATTTTGCACAATTTAACTTGCCTGAGATCAACTAAGTCAGATAAACTTGAAATGAATCAATGTAAAATGAAAAATGTTCCAATCTAAGAAGGAAAAAGGTAACAGAAAAAAACAGTAACAGAAATTTTCAAACACTCATTCATTTACTTTTGATTCAGCGCAGCAGTGACAACCATAGTAACACACTTATATTATTAATTATTATCAATTCATTCTTTTCATGCAATGCGCCATAAACCCCATCTCTGATGAGCAAGCAAACTGTGTGCACACCTTTTTCACTTCTTCCGCCTGTGATCCCCCCTGGGACATAGGCCCCAACAAGAGCTCTCCAGGCATCCCGGTCCTGGGCGTGCACACCTTTTTAGAGGCATTAAAAAGATACTGTCCCATCTTCTCGAACTCTCTTGCCTTCAGATTAAGTTGATTAAAACCAACTAATTACTGCCTAATCCCAACATATCTGAAGACCATGTAAATAATTATGACTCACCTGGTTCAGGCTCTACACCCACTTCTTCTTTGTAGTACTCAATATCATCATCTGGAAGGTGACGAAAAATAAACAGGTTACTGCAAGTATGAAATAACAAATATCCAACACATTTTCAGTTGGGAGAGAAAGCATGACAGGTCAAAGTGAGAGGACCAGATGGAGGTTGTATAGTGACAAACAAAGCAGCACAGTTCATGTCTTAATTCCCTACATGGCTGCACCATGGCCACCCCCACAATTTGCAGTGCGCACTCAGAATTAATTCTCTCGCTATGGCGGGTGTTTTGATTATTAACCAAAGATATTCAAGTAATTTATTATAAAGCTGCATAGCAGAAAGAAACAGTGATTTGCTATCCTTTTGCTGTTGCTGAGATTTTGTTATTACCAGTGTCATTATACATGACGATTCACTGGAGTAGAAAAGGAAAATGAGGAGAATAAATAGGAAATGATTTTTTTTTACCTGATTCCTCATCACCCCTCTCTTCCGCTGCTGACCCCTCCTCCTCCTCTTCATCACCAGCCTCACTATCTTCTCCTGCTTCTTTCTTTTTCTTCTTCATTCCTTCCAAACTTTTCTTGACCTGTTCCTGTTTCTCCTGCTGTTTCTTCCTCACATTGGCTTCTTGTCTTTGCTTCCGAGCCATTTTCTCTTTCCTGAAATGTATAGGGACAAACCATAACCAATTTGCTTTTCATGAGTAGTTAATCTGATAATTCTCTTTAGTATTCTCTGTCATACTGAATGACTGGACCTACACGTCAGCTCGATCTTACATTTGATAAATACAAAAATATTCATTTAACCCTTTCAATACTGACGCCGTGAAAGCTGGATTTTCCCAAGTCCACGTATTTCAGTTATTTTCAAGGGTAAATATGAATCTTAATCAGGCTATTGATCTATATTTAAAAGCTAGTAATAGAGGAACAAAACCTGTAATTGATGCAGCAGTAAAGTGTTAGCAGCAATGTTGTTTCAGTACTGAAAGGGTTAAATTTAATTCCATGAAATAACCTCACAGCACTGACTGAAGATATCAAAACACATACTATGAACAACATATCCAGCCAGCAACCCCATCAAAGCCATAAAATCTAAATTTTTCCACTGTGATGCTCTGATCAACTCTGTGAGAAACAAGCATTTTTTCAGATATAACCTTTCAAAATTTCATATATTATCTGCAATGATCCACAGAATCTACAAAGCATCATTCATTTACTCACTGTTTGTTCTGCCTCATGATCTTTGCTGCCTCAATCTCTTCTGGAGTTTTCTGTACCAAAGAATGATACAAGACATTCCCTCCTTCAAAGCCTTCCTCTATTTTGATAAGTTGTAAACTTAGGCGAGGGCCAATTTCTTTCAGCCTGAAATGAGAGAGCGTGTATTTTAATTTTGTCACAGAATTAAGTAAGGGTTGGGAGAAGGACAGTTAAACTGCCAAAGATAGATTTCCTTTGCTGTTTCCTTGACATTACATTAACAAAGCATGATGATTAAAACGAAAGAGAGAACTTCTCTGGACAGAAAGAAACTGATTTTCTCCCATCTACTTGAACATTTAAAAACTTAATTTTTTTCTTAAATTCACAAGCAGCTACAAAATTACAGCTTGGAAAAGTGGGATCCTCATCGACTCAGCATCATGAAAATGGTAAAAGGTTACCAGAACTTTTGACTCATATTCAAGTGACTATCACTTTGGTCCAGACATTTGGTGCATTGTCACTCTGAGTGCAAAAAAGTGTCTCCACTGTTTTGGAAGAATGTCAGGATTCAGACAATCAGAGATGGACACTAAACGCCCCAACAATCCTGACTGAACTGACCTTATAGCATTGACAGCATTTCTGGCCACTCCTCTGTCCTTGACCTTCTGCGTGACTGTGACCTGGTTGTGAGGTCCATCTTGTTCTCCCTCACTGTCTGACTGACCCCTGGGGATGTAAAAGAACAGGCAATTAAATTTAATGACACAAAAAGACTTTAAAAAAATAAATTATGCTCAATTTGCATAATGTACATCTAACAATAGTTCAAACCTATTTTGTTCATAGCAGAGTGTACCAAAGCACCACACAACAAAACTGTTACATGATGCAAATTCCATGACTGGCAATTACAGTGTTTCTATTCTGACTGGCTATTGTCCAGCATACACATGCGTCTCAGAAAAATTCACAATTTAGTGGACCTCACCCAAATTCCTGAGTCAAATCATACAAATCAAGTTTCATGAATAAAACCAAATGAAGCAAAACAGAACCTCTTTGAAAATTTAGTTTTCATTCTACCCACAAACACCCTTACAAATATAAACACCTCTGATCTTACTTCTCTAGGAAAAGGTCAGCGATATCATCAAAAAACAGAACCTCTTTGAAAATTTAGTTTTCATTCTACCCACAAACACCCTTACAAATATAAACACCTCTGATCTTACTTCTCTAGGAAAAGGTCAGCGATATCATCATGGTGACCCAGGTCTGGAAGTCTGGATTTCATCAACTTCTTCATGGCTCTGCTGACTCCAGTAGGCACAACTTTCATGGTACTGGTAGGAAAAAAAACCAAAACAAATTATGGCAGAACCACTTGATATAAAGAAATTTCTACACAATAACTCATTTCGTAACAATTATTTCATCCTCTAAATAGTGCTGGGTGACCAGAATAACAAACAAGTTGATTATGAAAAAAATTTTTTTTAAAAGATTCATTTCATCAAACAGAAACAAAGTCAGACAGTGTCACTTCTGATCTTTTACAAATATCTGATAACAAAAAATAAACATTTAGGTAGCTATCATGCATTGAATGCATTCACATAAGCAAGGTCAAGCACACAGTAAACAACATCACTTTGGTTGTGAAATATTGTAGGCTATAGCATGAAGTTAAAAATTATCCTCTATTTAAAATTACCAGATAATCACAGAGAATGATAGAGCTTTACAAAACACTTTCCATGTTTTTGAATTTCCAAAACAGTTACAATCACTGATGCTACAAACATATTATTGGTGTAATTCGCTAACCGTCTTAGTGCTTTTTACAAAATTTTACAAGAGACCAAAAATCCTGTCTTTATTTCCTTCACTGGACGGAAATGGGTCACTGGGTATTTGCTAACAGAAATGTTAATTTAGAATGTCTTCCCTCGGCCACAGTGGTCCAATTCTTTGTTAGAACATGTAATACATTTGTAGATTCATTTTGGAAGATTGGTCCACAAGGAGTGAAGTTGGACTGTTAGAGAATTACACAGACGATATACTCACTAGTGTCGTATATCTATCACTTTGCTCTCATGGTCATAATTCACCAGCACTGACCTCCTCATACTGTTTAGTTTGACCTGGAAGGGAAGCAAGAAGGATAAAAGTAGTCCTAACAAAAGGGTTTCATAAAATTAAAGCTAAAATATCACATGTGCCTGTTTGGAATGTCTGTGAATTAAAATTAAGTAAAATGAGACTCTTCTTCTGATTTCCAGTTCATGCACAGTGGGTGAGACAAAATTAGGTCATACTGTAATTTCATTAGGTCACATTTTTGACAGCACTGCTGACACTGCATAAAAATAAAAATTGTTCCTTTTTCAATTGCACCTTTTGAAATTTCCTGTAGCTTCAGGGTATTCTTGAAATAGTTTGTCACAAATAAACACCACCATCATGCTTTTGAGTAGCAGAGTGGAAAATTAGGCTTGCGACCAGCTTTGCTACAACGGCCAGCAGTTCATTATGTTTCAAAATATGATGAATCTGTCAGTACCTTTATTTGTAACCAGCTTTTAGTAAAATAATTTCTATCAATAGATAGTCCCCATGCTTGGAAATGTAGCTACCCATTTCAGTTTCAGAGATGATTAGGATATTCTTTTACTTACTGTATTAGGATTAATGGAAGGAAACATGTTTTTGAATGTGATATTCATCAGTTTGTTTTCCATACTGTCCGATGGAAGATTTGTCACCATCACAGCATGGTTGGCAAACAGCTTTGCTTCCACATCAGGATGTTTCTGGAATGACAACACATCCCTTGTCAAGCTGAACTCATTTACTTTGAAGGTCAACGTTGGCCCTCGAGGAACACATACGAGCTTCATATAGGTAGCAATGTCTGTCTTAGTGAACACAATGAAGTGTGAAACGTGCAATGGCCCAGCCATGGTCAAAAAGTCTTTCATGACGTTTCGCTTCCTCACCTGGAAAAATAAATGAAATATGTGTTACACAGTGAAAGCTTACTGATAATCCATTATTCCATGCAGTGCACCCTGTAGCTACCATCAATTATAAATATTTCATAATATGCTTGTTTAAGATAAACTGATGTAAAATCGTAACTGCTATTCTGTAACTATCATCTTGGCTAATTAATATTACATGGAATAACTATATCTTTATGTCTGAATCCACAGACAGCACCTTCTTTTTCAGATTATGATTATTGCTCTACTAGCATTCAACTAAAATTTCTTTAGTGAAATTCAAGAGTAGCATTCAATATTAAATACTTTCATGTATTAGAATGGTAGCAAAGAAATAAACAACTGAGACACAGTTAATACAGAAATAAGGACTATTCACTTTCAGGTCATTCAGTTCTCTAATATGAAACATAACATTATGAACAACTTCCAATATTTACCCTAAGTCGTGATGCTGTGTAGGGTTCCACTACTTTCCGTACATCCGTCACCAGCTCTTTCACAGTCTTCCCAACATGGCCTCTGTGAAACACAAAGGAATGAGGAGCTTTCTGATATGCTTCCTCTTTCCCGTCAGCAGGCTGACTTGCTTTGGCATTGCGAGCTGCCTTTCCCTTTTTACCCTGAGGAGATAATACCAAAATAAGAACTTTAAATATTAAATACTTCAATTAGCTCAGTAAATCAAAGGCATGATACAGTTAAACACATTAACATAACCATAAAAACAATTACGTTTGACAATGTCCATGACCTGTTTCACTGTTCAAAGTATTCCTCTATAGCTAAATCAAGATCTAGCACGAATGATCTGATACAAAATAAATGTTTGGACTTTTACATTTTCATCCATTCTTGATGTGGCATACAACAAATAATCCTTGATTGATGTTAGCATGAATTTCTTCCTGTGCCTTTCAGTTTATAGACCCAAGCAGGCCCACAGTCTCTCAGTCACGGGCAACAGAAAGAAATCATGAATTAAAATTTAAATAAAGGTTGGTTTTAAACCTTGCAGTGATACAGAAATCTGCTTCCGGTTGGCCCTCAGTTGATAGGCCTGCACAGGCTCCAGTAAAAAAACACAACATAAATAGGCCTACTGAAAAAGGAAGATTATGTCACAAACCAGAAAATCATGGGTTCATCAACTAGGCCCCTAGTACAGTCAACTACGCTTGAGTTGATGTCGCCGGGGGATAAAAAAAAGATCAACATATCCGTTGTTCAACTCATCCGTCGCCGACCCGATATCAAGGGATGTAACTAATCTTAATTTTACATAATTAAAGGGAGGGGGGGAGTCGGTGAAACGCATTCAAACTGAAAGCAATGGTCAGTCAGTGCTCTACAGTTTCTAATCTTGGTTTGCCACTCATAAAATCATAAACTAGATGGCAGGTGCAATACGTGAATTTGGGATACCCTCTAACGTCTGTGCTTACTAAAACTTCCAGCCGATACTACTGGTCAAGCCCGCTGACCGGATCAGTGACCTCACTCACGGGGGGAATCTTATCTGGGTCGCACTGACCCTTGCCGACTTACACACTACCACTGTGCACGTGGTTTTTATGTGGTCGGTAAAACATTCGCTGCAGTGCCTTATTACAGTTGATAATGAATTAACCAACGAAACATTTGTCTGTAAGTCTCTAACCAATGATCTGACTTAGATACTGACAGTGACAGCTGTAATTTTCTTCAGAACGAAGCATGATACCGCCGAGCGCTAAACAATGGTTTATCCACATTAGCACTATTAACGAACCAACGTGGGCATTTGGTGCAAAGGACATTGCAGAGCTTGTTTCTGATTGGTTCTTAGACAGACAACTCTAGATGATAGTCAGCTTAGGAGAAAATGAGATGATAATAATGCAAATTTTATGTGTTGAACAACAATTCGCATGCCGATGCTATGCCTTTTGATAGTATAGGGAGAGCCCTTGAAACTGAAAGCTTCGTCTTCGTGATTCCCACCAGTGGTTCACTGGCATGGGCTGCCAGTCAAAACATTATCACGCCGCTGGCTTGACCACAGGCCTCTAGACCTAGTCTGGCCTTGGGACTAGCCTATCAGTGTTCCTTTGCTTTTGATGTTGGGTGGTGGTATTTTTGAAGTATGCGTGGGAGAAGGACTGAGAGGGAGGGGCATTGTCCATGACACCGTGTGTAATTGTATGCACCCATGTGGACCCTCTACCTGTGTGACTGTGCGTGAGAACAAAGAGAGATCTTACACTTACAGCCTATCAGTATCAGCGCGCTGTAGTGTACTGTGTACACATTATTGCGTCGCCAACGGGGGAGTATTGGTGACGGATCGTTGAGGTGTCGACTCAATTTCATTGGTCGGACAATCGAGATCAACTCATCCGTTTGGGGTTCAACAATTGGAATAAGAGATCGGACATGAAATCAAAGTAAACACAGGCGCCACGACGCTTGAATTGAAGTCAACACAACCGTTTTATTTTAATATAAAATATATGATGCAACGGTGCCAGTTCCACCAAAAAAGATCAACTCAAGAGAAGTTCAACTCAAGTGAAGTCCACTGCACTAGATCTAATAGCCGGAGTAGTAGGAGGTGGTAATAAGAATTCATAGCCGTTGTTGGTGGACAAAGGAAATGCAATACCTTGAGCTAAGCAACTGGGGCCTGGGAATCTTATCAATTGTGGCTGGAAGAATAAAAACTCGATATCATAGCCCAAACACTGCAGGGGTTAAATATCATATAATTATGTCTAGAGCTACAGCTAGATCTACACAGACTATGTACATAGCATAGCACACACATGAGTAGATAGATCTTGCTGATGGATAGTGTTTGCCCAAGAATCAGATTACATGGATGGTTCTAGATCTAAAATCTAAAACCAAGCAGATGGTGAAAAAAAAAACGAATTAATTTTCTTTCTTTTTATTTTAAAGAATCACTGATCTAGATATCTAGATCTACATCCAAGAAGATGGAGAAAGTTCCCGACATGAGTTGTCGATAACTGGTGATAGTAAGGAATACTTGTTGAAATTTTATATGAGATGGCAGCAAGACTCTAGTAAGATAATTTTCAGAAACTTAAAAAAGATTACACATTTCCTTATTTTTACATAACGATGATCTGCCTAAATGTGGACAGTATGACACTGCACAGACCTTTCGACGCATGGTTCGCAGCGCAACCACCTTTGTTTACAATATGCCGATATTGCCAATGTTAAATAAATAGTATAGTTTGGTTGATTGCAATAATGAGATCACGCTGTTTATTTGATTCTATCAGTTTTCTCTCGTTTGTGGACATGAAAAGCTGTCAAATGTTCACATGAAAATTACTTGAAAATTAAATTAACTCAGCATTGTGAAATAGAAATTATAAACATGTGATCCAAGTTATTTTTTTTCTTTGTATGCGCAACCAAACTTAGGCATGCGGGGTTTGCTCACAGATCTCAATAAAAAATTCCACTAAGAATAAAGTGTTGTCTAGAACATAAAATTTTAAATAGTCATTTAAAATACTACATATCCAGTTTAGAATTTCCAAACTAGATTCTGAGAGCTTTGCAGGTTTTCTTTATTTTATGCCACAGACAGAATGCCCATATCTGAATACTATTACTAAACAATTGCCTTGTCTGAGAAAGAGAGACAAGAGACAGGTGGAGATTAGACTGATTATTTAGCGTGATTTACCGGTAGGGATGATGTAAGGGTCAGCCACTCATCATTCAGAAATACAATGAGCAAGCCTCCTCTGCATATTGTGGTTTTCCAAAAAATAGGACAATGTTGTCACGAGTGGAGTGAGTGCAATTAAGGGGATTGCTACAGAGCGGGTGTAGAATAAGAAGAGCTCACGACAGACGGATAGGAAAAGACGTGAAAGGGGAAGAGTAAAAATAACTCATGCAGACAAGTGGGAAAAGCGTGCGTGTATGAGTGGTGTGGAAGTCTGAATGAGGCGAAAGCGCTGGATTACTATCACTGCAAGTTAGAAGGTCCTACGGATCGGACCTGTGAATAAGAGCCCATCGGGCGGACATAAAGGGAGCAGTCGAGAAGACTAGTGAGACAGTCTTTCCAGTAATGACTGGTGTCGGGGACGGGCCGCAGAGCCACCTCGATGAGCACAGGGGATAGGCCAGCATAGGGCCGGAGGCCACACATAGGCCAGAAGTGAGGCTGTCAGTGCAGGACAGTAGAAGCACATAAAGTCGTGGCAGTCAGGCCACGGACAGGGACGTAGATATGAGAGTGAATGAGATACTATATTGTTGCCATGTTGATAGGCTAGTGAACTGATACTATGTTGTTGCCATGTTGATGGCTATGGAAATAATAATGTGTTATTGCCCTGCTGAGGTGCTAGGGGAGTGCTAAGGGTATGACAATAGGAATGTGATATTGAGAGACTGCGGTGCCAGTAAATTATTAATGTGCTATTAAGACCCTGAGGGGAGAGGCTGAGGCCGAAGTGCCTTTAAGAGTAACTACCGGACTGTGGATCCGAGGGAGAGTGTGTGTGAGAATAAGGCCGTTGTACGGCAGTGCATTTCAATAATATAATGTATGTAATTGCGCTATTATATGTATAATTATGTTTAATAAATGTGTGAGTCTGATGGGTTGTTCTGTTAAGTGTTAACTTGTTTGTTCGTGATTGTTGTCCTGTCATAACTTATTACATCTCCCAGTCTGGGATTTGTGACACTGGGGGCTCGTCCGTTGTGACACTGGGGGCTCGTCCTGTTTACCTGTGGTCATTTTGACATTGTGTATTCGTTATATCTAGTTGTTTTTCTGTTGTGCTAGGAATTCGTGCTGTTGTCCTTGTTCGTGGGATGAATGGAAATTTCATGATGATATGATTTATGTATGTTTATGAATAATAATATGTATTGATGCATGTATTTTGATGAATATGTATTAATGTGTACTTAAATTTCTGCAGAGTGTGTGTGCCAGCCTGTAGAGGTCAAGCAGCCAGAGCTCCGAGGAAAGGGAGAAATTGAAATCTAGGGTGAAAGTTAAGTGAAAATTTTGTGCCCTGGATTAAGGGCTGTCTCTTCATCTGTCTGTTTCCCTGTTTTTGCTGTTGTTGTCGTTATAGGTTATACGGGCGGTGGCGCGGGTTTGCTGTGGTGAGCGTAGTTTGTCCTCTTCGGGAGGTGGGCTAAATTTGGAACTGCGTTCATCACAGTGAACAGTTCTGTAGGGACCTGTATTTTTGTTTAGATTGTAGCGTTCTATCTTCCTCGTTGTTTTAGGAAGACGTTTCTCTTGTCCCTCTCCTACCTTTCTGTAGATACGTTCTTTTTATTCAGACTCTGTTCTTGTTCGTACCGTGTTGTGTAATCGGCGTAGTAGGTTGCATTTTTTTTTCCATTATATTTTCTTTTTTAGGTCTTTGTCCTAGTCTGGTTCGTTGTCCTTGACGTACTTGTGGTCCTTCTACTGAATTTCCTTATTCTTGTCTTTTCTACTCTTTTTTATTATTAATAGTGCAGTACATTTTATGATTATAGAATTAGTTGAGCTGTAAAGGTAAATTTCTGAATTGTATTTGAGACAACTGGGTATTGTTATATCCGGTGTGATCTCAGGTCTCTGGTCGTATCGTTAGTGATCATACCGACAGGTTGGTCGTTCGCATAATAGATACCATAACCATAAATCTGTGAAATGGCGGAACTCCAACAACTAATGAAGTTGGGTAAGGAACTTGGCCTGGAGGGAGAAGAGCTACGCGGCTGGATCAAAGAACAGCAGGCGGATTTGCGCGATGAGCGTGCTAAGGATAGAGAGCGAGAAAGAGAGGCTAAGACTCAGGAACAGGAAAGGGAGTTTAAGTTAAAGGAGTTAGAGGCTCAGCAACAGGAAAGGGAGTTTAAGCAGCAGGAGATAAGGTTAAAGGAGATAGAGGCGCAAGTAAAGATTGCGGAGTTAGAACTCAAGAGGAACACGCCAACGGAAACGGTTGAGCGGCAGGTACACAATAAAGGTGGCGTTAGGATTAAGCTCCCTACGTTCGACGACCGGAAGGACGACATAGACGCCTTCCTTTACAGGTTCGAACTGAACGCACAATTGCAATGGGGGGAAAATAAGGAATTATGGGCCACGTACCTGGCATCGCTATTGCAGGGGCGAGCGTTAACCTACTTTAAAGAGCTACAGCGCGAAGACGTGCAAGATTACGATAAGCTGAAGGCTCTGCTGCTTCGCCGATTTGCGCGTACCGAGGAATATTTCCGGGAGCAGTTTAGGCGGGCACGTGCAGATACCAGGGAGGACTTTGCTGCCTTCGTCGCGAGACTAACGGAGTATTTCGCGAACTGGGTAGACTTGGCGCATGTGGGCACGGATTTTGCTAAACTGAAAGACCTAATGATCCGTGACCAGCTGTACGCGTCGTGCCACAAAGATCTGGTGGCTTTCCTGAAAGAGAACGAACCCGCGACGGTGCAGGAGGCGTCTAAGTTGGCGGAGGCATACCGTACGGCACATCCGTCCAAACCAGTCGCCAGGGCGTACGTCCAAGATGCTGGGTACGTCGCCGTTGTCGAGGGGTCGCCGGCAGGACTTAGGGACAGGTCGCGTCAGCGTGGTGCCTATAGTGGGCAAGCCCAGGGGCAGCATAGGGGCTATCACCAATCACCGGCATATGGATCCGGTAAGTTTGACCGAGCAGGAGGGCTAGGTCGCGGTAATGGCCGGAGGCGAGTTGTGACCTTTGCCGATGACCGACGGCATAGGGACTTTAGTTCCGGTCGCGACGGGTCACGGGGACCCAGGCCTAGTACAGCACAGGGAGCGGAGTGTTGGACTTGCGGACGCGTGGGTCACTTTTCACGCGAGTGTAGGGCCGCGAAGTGTTGGAACTGCGGAAGAGCAGATCACATCAGCGTGAACTGCCCTGCAGGTAGGATAGCGGCGAACGTGGACAGTAGCTCCAGTCCATGTTCCCCAAATAAATTTCATCATGCGGCTGCGTGTGTTACATCGGACAACGGAGGCGGACAGTATTCTAAGTGTCCCAGTTGTGAGAAGTTATTATCTTCCGGTGTTTTACCTTGTGGGAGAAAGATCCCCGTTATAAATTCATGTCATACAGGAGGTGGTCTTAGGGTTTATCCGGGGTTTGTTGGGGACGAACCGGTCTCGGTTTTACGAGATACAGGATCTACCGTTGTGGGAGTGCATAGGGACTGCATTCGGGATTCACAGCTTACAGGTGAGACTGTCCCGTGCATCCAATTTTCGGGGGCCATTGAGAAATTACCCATGGCAAAAATAATGATAGATACACCTTTCCTTAGCGGGGAAGTCGAAGCAGTCGTTGGTTGTTTTCCAGGCGCCCAGCTCATCATTGGGAATGTATTACGGGTAGGTTCCCCTTCCGATGAGAACGTACAAGCATGGTCGCAATCAAAAGGTATTGACTTTTGCGCCGCGGTCGAAACACGTCGACGGGTAGCTGATATAGATAAGATTAGACCTTTGGCTACGCCAGCGGTCAACCTAGATATCACGCCAGAGCGCTTGGCGAGATTACAAAGGGAGGACCCATCATTAAACCCATGTTTTGGGGAAGCGCGAACCGAGAAAACGAGGAGATATAAGAACGGGTCATCTTCTTTTTTTGTTCAGGCGGGCATTCTGTTCCGTAAGTATGTAACGGTGTCCTCCATTTTAAAGCAGGTCGTTGTGCCAGCGTTGCTGATCGCAACAGTATTGCATTTGGCACATGATGTCCCATTAGCGGGTCATATGGGAATAGCTAGAACCAAAGAAAGGGTTCTTAAAAATTTTTACTGGCCATCGATCCACAGAGATGTGCAGGTCTATTGTAAGACGTGCAGTGCGTGCCAAAAGACGACGCATAAGGGTCGTACACCCCAGGCTCCTCTTCAGAAGATCCCCACGGTCTCGGAACCGTTTAAAAAGGTCTCGATAGACCTTGTTGGCCCCATTCACCCAGCGACCGATAGGGGGAATCGATTTTTCTTAACGGTCATATGTAATGCTACGAGATGGCCAGAGGCGGTTCCTCTGCGGACCATAACGTCTGAGGCAGTCGCGGAAGCGTTGTTTGCAATTTTCGCTAGGGTAGGAATACCAGAGCAAATTCTGTCTGATAGGGGCGCGCAATTTACGTCGCAGATGATGAAGGAATTGTTCCGCTTATTCAGTATACAACCCATCACTACCACCCCTTATCATCCGCAGGCTAATGGCATGTGCGAGAGATTGAACTCGACGTTAAAGTCGATGCTGCGTAAGGTAGCTGCTGATCGCCCTAAAGATTGGGATAGATATATCCCTGCAGTGTTATTCGCGTACAGAGAGGTACGGCAGGAGTCAACGGGATTCTCGCCGTTCGAAATGATGTACGGTCGTAGTCCTAGGGGCCCAACTGATGTTCTTCGGGACATGATGACGTCACCATCATCGGGAGACGATGAGCAGATTTCGGTGTTTCAGTACCTTGTTGATTTAAGAGAAAGACTATCTTCAGCGCGCACTATAGCGGAAGAAGCTTCTGGTATCGCTTCGAAAAGAGCAAAAGACTATAAAGATAGAGGTTCCAAACTGAGAATTTTTAAGCCAGGAGACAAGGTTCTGTTGTTGTTACCTACGGACCATAATAAGTTATTGATGACATGGAAAGGCCCTTATGTTATTGAGCGAGTTGTTTCAAAGGTAGATTACGCTATCCACATTGATGGAGCGAGTAAGGTTTTCCATGTTAATATGCTACAGAGATTTTATGAGAGACCACAGTATCTGTGTGCACAGACAAGACCAGAGGAGACTGTCTTCTCTATTGCTTGTACGGGGGTCGTAGACCAGTTCGACTGTGACGTAAGCGACACCGAGGCGCAGGAAGAGTTACAAATTCAATTGCCGGAGTTAACTGCGACACAAGGTTACAGGGACGTAAAAATTAACCCTGACCTTACGAGTTCAAGGAGTAGGGAACTTGAGACCCTGTTAGCGACATTTCCGGATGTTGTTACGGATTTGCCGGGTCGCACTACGGTGATTCAGCACCAAATAAAGTTGACTTCGGATAAGCCAGTATTTCTTAGACCGTATCCGTTGCCTTTTTCTTCGAGAGATAGAGTCATAAAGGAAGTTGAGTCAATGTTGAAGTTAGATGTGATAGAACCATCAACATCGCCGTATTCATCACCCATCGTCCTCGTGAAAAAACTTGATGGATCGGTGCGGTTCTGTATTGATTTTCGAAGATTGAACACTATTACGGTAGGCGATAGGGAGCCTATTCCGTTTCAGGAGGAATTAATAGCTTCATTGGCCGGGTCCACGTGGTTTTCCAAGATAGATTTAACGAAAGGTTATTGGGAAATCCCGCTTACTGAGGAGTCTAAACAATACACGGCGTTCCAAACGCCCATTGGATTATTCCAATTTAAGGTCATGCCATTTGGGTTGGTAAACGCGCCAGCGACGTTTGCACGATTAATGAGATTAGTGTTGAAGGACATACCTAATGTCGTGTCATTCTTTGATGATATAGCATGCCATACGTCGACATGGTCTGATCATATTCAGACACTAACAGTAATTTTTCAACGATTACGTCATTTTGGGTTAACTGCTAAACCCGCAAAGATGGATTTGGCATGTCCAGAGATAGTATTCTTAGGACATATTGTGGGTAGAGGTGTTCAGAGACCTGAAGTAACAAAAATTGACAAGTTAGTAGGGTTGCAAATCCCTAAAACAAAGAAACAAGTCAGAAGCTTAGTGGGAATTTTAAATTATTACAGAAAGTTCATTCCAAATTTTTCCTCCTTGTCATCTTCTCTTACTGACCTTACTAAGAAGGGACAACCCGATAAGGTCCAGTGGACGTCTGAATGTCAGACATCATTTGATAATTTGGTGACAGCATTATCATCGTCACCCATTTTGATATTACCCGATTTTCGATCTAATTTTATCCTCAGAACGGATGCGTCGGACTCTGGTGTCGGCGCTTGTCTTCTACAGGAGAAGAACGAATGTCTCCATCCTGTATGTTATGTCAGTAGGAAGTTATTGCAGAGAGAAAGAAAGTATTCTGTGATAGAGCGTGAGTGTCTTGCCATTGTCTGGTCCGTCCAGAAACTAGGACGTTATCTCATGGGACGAGAATTTTGTATCCAGACAGACCACAAGCCGCTGACATTTTTGTCGAAGAATCGTTCGTCCAGCCCACGCTTGTCTAGATGGGCATTGGCTTTGCAGTCGTATACCTTCGTTATACAACCAATTCCAGGAACCAGCAATCATATCGCCGACTACCTTAGTCGAGCCTAGGGGAAGATTTCAGGAGCTTATACATCAGAGGACAGGAACATTGACAGGATCTGTGTGAATAAGTCGACTTTAAAATATTGACATTATAAATATGATATGAAGAATGGTTGATAGGTTGATTGGGTTTTGATTCTGTATTAAGTATTGTGATTAGTTAGCTATTCATGATGTCACACATATATGCATATTGCAGGCCATATTGATCCCCATGTTTTCCCCTGATTTCGGTATTCTATATACTAGGGGAAATGCTAGGTCAGTTTTTTTAGTGTAGGTATTGCTCACGCTCACTCGTTGACAGTCATCTTGATGCGATTTGAAATTAATTGCATTAATTTTTTTGGGGTGGGGGATGATGTCACGAGTGGAGTGAGTGCAATTAAGGGGATTGCTACAGAGCGGGTGTAGAATAAGAAGAGCTCACGACAGACGGATAGGAAAAGACGTGAAAGGGGAAGAGTAAAAATAACTCATGCAGACAAGTGGGAAAAGCGTGCGTGTATGAGTGGTGTGGAAGTCTGAATGAGGCGAAAGCGCTGGATTACTATCACTGCAAGTTAGAAGGTCCTACGGATCGGACCTGTGAATAAGAGCCCATCGGGCGGACATAAAGGGAGCAGTCGAGAAGACTAGTGAGACAGTCTTTCCAGTAATGACTGGTGTCGGGGACGGGCCGCAGAGCCACCTCGATGAGCACAGGGGATAGGCCAGCATAGGGCCGGAGGCCACACATAGGCCAGAAGTGAGGCTGTCAGTGCAGGACAGTAGAAGCACATAAAGTCGTGGCAGTCAGGCCACGGACAGGGACGTAGATATGAGAGTGAATGAGATACTATATTGTTGCCATGTTGATAGGCTAGTGAACTGATACTATGTTGTTGCCATGTTGATGGCTATGGAAATAATAATGTGTTATTGCCCTGCTGAGGTGCTAGGGGAGTGCTAAGGGTATGACAATAGGAATGTGATATTGAGAGACTGCGGTGCCAGTAAATTATTAATGTGCTATTAAGACCCTGAGGGGAGAGGCTGAGGCCGAAGTGCCTTTAGGAGTAACTACCGGACTGTGGATCCGAGGGAGAGTGTGTGTGAGAATAAGGCCGTTGTACGGCAGTGCATTTCAATAATATAATGTATGTAATTGCGCTATTATATGTATAATTATGTTTAATAAATGTGTGAGTCTGATGGGTTGTTCTGTTAAGTGTTAACTTGTTTGTTCGTGATTGTTGTCCTGTCATAACTTATTACATCTCCCAGTCTGGGATTTGTGACAAATGTGATCTGAAAACTTTAAACCGAATATTCCGTGACCCGTGCCAGCCGTGAATCGGGTCTGGGGTTTGATTCGCAGTTATACCTTGCCATGTTGATAATAATAATGGTAATAAAATAATATCTTTTGATATCTAACCGATTGCCTGTCTTTAAGGTGATAGTGCGCGCTGTATCGTGTGTTTTCTATTTTTCAAGAATTAATTATGTATGGGGGGGGGGGATGTTGGAAGCAATCATTCAGAAGCTAAGACCCGAAGCCTCTTCATATTTTCTTTATTCGTGATCCATGTAGTAATAATAATAGATAATAAAAATAACAACAAAACGATTAAGTAAAAAAAAAAGAGTCAGATAGGTATTCACTTGTTACAGTTGTAGCCTAACGAATGAGTTAGTATCTGAAACTCTTTGGCTTATTTTCTTTTATTATTTTTTATTTTTTTTGGAATTCTTTGTTTAGTTTGCTTGCTATTTGTTCCTGGGGTGTGGCTCTGAGTTGTTTTTTTTGTTGTTTTTGTTTTTTTGACCACATTTCAACAAGGTTAAACGTTGCTTTGCAAGATAGAACCGGGCCTATTCTGATACTCCTTTGTTCGAGTATTTTTTAGGGTTAAAATTCAGATCTGCGTTTAGGATGGAGCTAGGTTTTCCGCATCACAGGGGCAGAGACCTTGATGTTTATTACATATATTTTGGCGATCGAAATATTTTTCCATGCTATCCGAGACACAGCGGATTATCCTTGGGATTAGCAATATACATATTTGTATACACTACCGAACGGGGATTAGAATAAAATTTTGTCATTTTCACACATTAAAGAGTAAATTATTTTCATTTCCGTTTGGACGTTGGCAGGAAGTTATCTCCCTTTACCAACAATTCATTGCGCCATTGGCCACGTCCGCAAGGAATCCATACGAACGTGGAAGCTAGGAAACTGCAATCATGAATATCTTTCGGCTTATTGGAGATATGTCCCATCTTTTGGCAATAGTTTTGCTATTGCTAAAGATGTGGAAAACGCGATCCTGTGCAGGTAAGCAAGCGTTTTTTACATTCTTGTCCTATGGTCATAGACATTAGATTTGTTCGGCAGCCTACTAATGACATGTAGGCCTACTATCCGGATGTCAACAATGACAACAAACCGGCGAATACATTGAGATGGAACTTATGCTTATATACTTTTTTTCAGCATGTAGATCTAAATCTAGTCTACTTCTCACCATGCTACATCATACAGTCATGGATTTTATTGGTACAGTGGATGACAGTTTGCTGAATTGTAGTATTTGTACTTCATTGAGTATCAAGTCTCTGCACACACCCCAGTTACGTTTTGCATCATCCCACGTAGACATTACAGAGAGAGACACACCCCAGTTACGTTTTGCATCATCCCACGTAGACATTACAGAGAGAGATTTTCTATCTAATCTAGTCTAGATCTAGCCCCTTACCTTATGAGACTAACTCGTATGATCCAAGCATAGTTCACGTCTCTTCAGTTTCATTATTTGGTTCAAGCAGCAATATTTGGTGCAGTAGTGAAGGAGCTTGTTCTAAATGTACTCATTTAGGACTGACTGTTACTGTTAGTGTTGACCAGCCAAGCATTCCTTGTCATGTGTCTTGGATCAGTTTTGAGTTCGCAAATCTTTCACTAACTTTCAGCTTGAATTCTAATCTCACCCATTCAGTGCAGTGGAACTTGTAATAACAATTGTGCCAAAAAAAGCACCAATAGAGTCAACGCAGATATATTTTATGGAAGGAGTTCCGTACTCGAGCGCCACATCTACTCTAGATCTAGAACTAATTTCGGCGCTTTTTCGGTTGTTCCCACCCCTCCTTAGTTAACGGAAGGACTTCCGAATGTGTTCCATAGTCCGAGTGAAAACAATACATAGCTATCCCGGCGGCTTTCCCTGATATGTCAATCTGACTACTGCCCAGACGAACATCGGCCTACGGCCTTGATGATACAAACTGACTAGACCCTCACGTCGTTACATATCAATCTGACAATCGACTAATATAGATCTAGCCTAGGTAATTTTTAGTTTTCATTGCTTTTTTTCCAATGACAATTGGATAAACTAACAAAATTAATAAGTACCGAAAAAATATATAGGGTTTTTTAATCAAAAAGTGGCGCTCGAGTAAGGTACTCCTCCCTATTTTATAATAGTAAGTCTGATCCTTTTTGAATGCTCGGAGATTTTGATGGCAAGTTAAAGCTGAAATGTCGGAAGGTTTACCATGAATCCAGTTAATCTCCATAACCTCAGGCAAGTGTTTTGAGAAGGAGACCGAATGCGTCTCATGGCCAGATTTTCCAGCATTAATGAACTAGTCCAAACTGCAGGAAACTATGAATCCACACAACCACAAGGATGCAACTTTGGTAGCAGCAGTGAGCAAGGGATCACAGTTAGTCCTCTGTAGAGATGTTTTAATGTAACAATAGTTAACGCATGGCTTGACGATCGACTACTGAGTACATTAAGTTTTAATCTTCCAACTGTTGGAAAACAGTGCAGCATATTTGCACCAAGTTACTGATGTTATGTCACCTGAAAACATTTTTGTATCTTTGCTATTTATGGCTAAAGTAAAGCCATATTTGGATATAATATGAAAATAAAAGATAGTTGATTGAAGTTTCAGAAATCAAGTTTACTTTCATAAAGTTCAGTCATGGTGTCAGTGGACCTTCATTTATGGCCTATACTGTGGTAAACATCCAGTCTTGGTAACTGTGAAAGGATTGAACCAAGCTCCTTATTGCAAACCATACCCTGTATGTGCTTAGATGACTTTCCCATCCCTCACTGGGACATGAAATATATCATGTAAAAGTTTATTATGAAGTTTCATAGTCCTACATTTTGTATGCATCACTTTTCTTTGCCACAATACAGTAATTGGTAAATTATGTTACTTTCCTCTTGAGTGTGTTCTCATTGATTTCATAAAATTAAAGAGTTTCAAGGATACCAGGAATCCCAAAAGTAGCAATAAAAATGTTAATAACAAAGTTACAGTAGCAGACATACCAACCTAACGGATTTCTGTAATTTATTTCGGAATTCTGTACAAGATTACGCTATTAGTCATACGGAAATGAAAATTATATTACGTTAAATTGCAGGAATACGGATGAATAATTTAACGAATAGGGATCATGGAAGGAGCTGCCCCTGAACCAGCCACTTTGCCAGTTTGGCTCCAAATTTGGGCTTTTTTTCCTTCTTGGAGCCTTGTGAAAATTGAGTCGGCCACTTTTTACAAAATAATTTGGCACTCACATCTTTAACTGGCAAGCTATCAATCATTATTGTTAATTTGTTATTGTCTTTGAGAGCAAGGAACAGATAGGCCAGATTTACTTGATTTGTTAGGTCTACAGAAATGGACAGTTGATCTGGATGTTTTCAATGCTGGACAGTATGTATTTTCTTTCCTTTTGATCAAGTGTGACCCAAATTCAGATTCAGTGATAAAATAGTGGATCTCTAGACCTAATTAAATTGAATCTAGTTAGTAGATCTAGATCATAGATCTGTAGACTCAAAATTTTAGATTCTCGATTTCCAGCACACCCTTGTGATTATGAATACAATGTTAGAATCCGTTGGTAAAAAAGCTAAAACTGCAGAAATTCTAGGATTCCTACTAACAGGACTTCTCAGCAATCAAAGACTAAGAGAGCATAAAGAGGTCTGGTTTTGTGCTGTACGGTGTTATGTTTTCGTGACACCAGCACACTCTGGTTCATATTACATAATTTCGAAGCACATGAAAGAGCTTACAACTTGTATAATGGCAAATGAGCAGAGTACACAAGTTTTGGTATTACTTAGTCAACTTACAACCATACTTACAGCTCAAACAACTAAGCCATGTAGAGGAGCTAAAGGAAAATATAAATTATAAAAACAGAGAGATCATGATTATGATCTCATGGCAAACTTTTAATTTGCCAGTTTGTATTGTCTTTATAACTATAGATCTGGAAGGTGATTTGAAATTAAAGTAGATCTAGGATACTGTCAAAGTTTACATTTTAATTTATCTATTCCACTAAAATGTGTTACTGTTAGTGTTCCTTATACAAGCAGTGTTCTGTCATGCTAACGTTCATTATGGGGGATTATTACTGACATGGTCACTCAGATTACAGAAATTCCGTGTGGAAATTACTGAAGAAAATTTTGTGAGGTTGGCAGGTCTTCAGTAAACCAGTGGCAGACCATTGGTTTGCAGAAATTAGGCAGAGGCGGTTTTCAGGGATATGGTAGATTAAAGGTTGAAGGGTGCAATCTGGCAATACTGGCATAAGGTGCATTTGCCCGTTCGGAAGGCTTTCCCCCAAATGAGGTTATTGTTATTTCATGCTGTGAGCTTGAATCTCTGAGCAGTGCCTTAAGTATATAAACAAATATTCATTGAGAGGACTAGCTTGCAAAGGTGACGCTGTCCTTCTGCAACAGGGACACTCCTAACATCATATCCTTGAGTCATCATCAGCAAAACCAGATTCAGTAATCTTCCTGAAACTTGTCTCATCAGAGATGGGTAGAGCCACCTGGCAAGTTGGTCGTCTAGATCTGAGATGGATGTTTTCATCATTAAGGCAGTTAATACTCAGATCATGAAATAGGTGCCCAGCTAAAACTGTGTTGCTCATATGGTGCTTCTTCCTAACTTTTATGTAAGTTTTCTGTATCAGTGTATGAGTGAAAAATTGTTGTAGCCAGCGAAGTTAACCATGGGATTGCAAGTGGTGGTAGAGTCTGTGAGAATAAAATGGATTTGTGGAACAACACATCATTTTTTATCTGCTCCCCAGGTATCTCAGGCAAAAGTCAGATCCTGTTTGCTCTGGTGTTTGCTACACGCTATTTGGATCTCTTCACTTCTTTCATCTCTGTGTACAATTCAGTGATGAAATTATTCTTCATCTCCACTTCTCTGCTGACCGTCTACTTGATGTTCTTCAAGTTCCGAGCCACCTATGACTCCAATCATGACACTTTTCGTGTAGAGTTTCTTGTCGTCCCCGTTGGTGGTTTGGCTTTCTTGGTGAATCATGAGTTCACTCCCCTAGAGGTTTGTATCTGAATCACTTTGGTTGCCAGTGTAGCATTGTGAAATTCTTGAGAAGAAAGTCATTGCAGAATATGATTTAACTTAGGGATCTTAAGTCTGTGGTGAATTAATCATTAATTGTCATGGAGAGAAAACAGATTAACATAGAAAGTGCAAGAAGAGGGCTTTTTTTTTCTTCTGCAATATTTATTGTGACTATCAGAATGAATGATTTGTGTCTGCTCATGGTTTCACATAAACTGAAAGAATGTAATTGCAATATGTAAAAGTAGCGGAAATTTTGACACACATAATGATATTGACCCATTTCCATAACTTTTTCAGATATTACTGTTAAATACACATGACACAAGGTCAGAATACATCTGCCATCTTGCCAAAAAAATTATGCCCATGTAGAGAGTATGATCTGTGGAAATCATGAAGGAAAGCACGTGTCATTTAATGATTTATGTTTATCTAGTCAGTGTAAGTTAGTGCAAGGATATTAAAGTGACTGGTTGTGTTTTTGTTGGTATATTGCACAGATTCTGTGGACCTTCTCCATCTACCTAGAGTCGGTTGCCATCTTACCACAGTTGTTCATGATGAGCAAGACCGGAGAAGCTGAAACCATCACTTCACATTATCTCTTTGCTTTAGGTAATGTGCCTTGTTATAAAGGCTCAAGCCAGTAACTGTTGGTGTAGGGATGTGGGATTTTTTCAAGTCAGTGCTGTACTGAGAAAGTACAAACCTGTTAAAGAATAAAATTGAAAAGGGTCAAATTTTAAATAATTTACCAAGATTTCAGTGGAGTACTAGGGCTTCATAGAGAATGGCATTGATATTTGTGTTTGTGGTCATGCAAAGGCTTAAATTGCATGAAAATATTTCATGGTTCTTTTGCATTGCAGGATCATATCGAGCTCTCTATATCTTGAACTGGGTCTACCGCTACTACTTCGAAGGATTCTTTGACTTGATAGCAGTGGTGGCTGGTTGTGTCCAAACTATTCTGTACTGTGACTTTTTCTATCTGTACATCACCAAAGGTAAGCTTAACTTTGCAGGGTTTTGTTTATTGTTGTAGTATGATAGTGGGCTTGCCCATAAATAGATTTTGTGTATTGCTGGATCATTGTCTGCGTTTGTCTGACACAAACTTATGAAAATCTTATGAAAGCAAATTGTAGAAATCGTAACATTTTACATTCTTTTGATGAGAACAGTTTTTCAAACTTTATTACGGTGATAGTAATACATCACTCCACATTTTCTCTCTTCACTGGAATGGATTTGACTATCAATCATAAATGAAAATGGGATCAGCTTTAATGAAAAGGAAGCAGCCAGTTGGTACATATCAGTTTTCTGTGTTTGTATCAGACAAACTAAATGAAAATGTATGTTTTAAGATGAGAATGTGTTTTAATTACAAGTTTCTACAGTATGTGGATCGTATAGTCAGTGTTGGCTTTGATGTTGTATCCAGTCATTGGGATTGGGAAGTTTATTCAAGACTGTGGCAAAATATATTCGTGTTGTTGTTTAGCCAAGGTAGTCCTCAACTCAGAGTCAGAGTGGTTCATTTTTGAAAGCTGTTAACAAAAATCTCAGTTATAGGAATATTTGTTGTGTGACATAGCAAGAATGCAAGAATACTCTAGTCCAGCTTGAGAAAACTTCTCACCCTTCCATCGAAACTTGGCTGAAACACAAGTTGACCATATTGTACAGTGTTTGTTTTCCCAATCCCAGTTTCTGGAAGGCAGGGGGAGCACAGTGGTGATGTGTAGAAGTTCGTGCAGTGTTGTGTGTAGACTGCAATAGAGATATGGCTTTACAGGGCATTAATAAATGTTTACATACATGCCAGTTGCTGGTGTTAGTTTATCCTAGTGAGGTAATATTCCCCAAACTGTGGAGCTCTGAGTTTGGACCAATGAATGTTTCATATTTTAGTCTTGACAAGAAGACTGCAGTGACAGTAAGTTTGAAAAACAGTTGTAAACAAACAGTCCATATTCACACTTGCCCCCCCCCCCCCCCCCCCCCCCTTCTGTAGTTCTGAACCTGACATAGTGAAAAGAGACAACGTAAAATTTAAAAGGCATTACAAAAATCCAGATGCACAGCTACAGAAGAGCCAGAGTTTGTGATAGTTGAAAGATATGAGAAGATAAAGATTTAGGTCTTAGTTTTCTAAGATATCATTTTTACTGTAAGATTTGCTGTAGAAACTTTTCATTGATATAACAAGTATTAATCAGGAGAGCAGAATTGATACAAATCACTTAAAATTAACATCAGCTGTTTTGCTGCGTGGCCTGTTCTACTTGCCATTGCCTACTTGGAGTCAGGGATTAATTAGAAAGCGATGCTAACATAATATGCTAGTCTTATTGGATCATTCATGATGATGTCTTGGGAAAAAGAAAAAAAAAATTTACATGTATAATCCTAAGTTAAGCGAGTATCCCCAGAAATTGTGTTCAATTTTGAAAATATAAGAAATACTAATAAGAGAAAAACAATTAGATGGTCATGCAGCAGTTTTAGTCCGTCGGTCATCAAACTTTTGCGTTCTGTAATATTTTACTTTGAGCATAGCATTAATGTTGGAGAAGTTTCAGATGCTAAATGAAAGTCATGAATGACAACTTACTAATGAGCCCAAGTCGCTTTACTGCATAGGTTTGTCTGCGTTCATAATTCTTGTCAGATATTAAAATTTGTCAGATTAGTGTGATGTGTTGCAGTCATGACCAGAACATGATCAATCATCCTGTAATAACTTAGGAGGATTCTTAATAAGAATGCCCATGAAAACTAAGACCTAAATCTTTATTCAGGTTATTACAAGGACATGAGGTAAGATTTTATTGTTCTAACTGCTGCCAAGGTTTTTGTTTCCAACAGCTCATGTTTGTTTTCATTTTATCTCAATAGATGAGAAATTCTATTCTAGTTTGACACCCTCGGGTTTTTGCTGTTTTTTTTTTTTTTTGTGCATCTTGCATTATACATAATGTCCCTTTAGTTCTCATCAGATTTATGACCTTCACCTGTAAAATAAGGACTACTGACAAAATGAGATAGTAAATCTTCCCCTTAGTAGAAAGAATGGCAAGGTTCTACCTCCACTGCTTGGCTGAACTGAGTTACACACTACGCACTACTTCTATGGGCCTTCTCCATTGTGTGTCAAAGTATCAAGTAGATCCGGTGTGTAGTTCGTCAGTATTACTATAAAAAAAATAATAAAAAATTCTTTGCTCTAAATCATTCATTTCTCAAAAAAGTTGACAGAGGGGAGTTAGAACCTTGTCACTTTAAGGGGACAAAATGCCAAACTTCATGATCAGCACACATGACGAGTTTGAGGTCATCTCCCTGTGAGAACTTTGCCATGTTTGACACACATTGCCAAGTAAAGTGTTAGGTTTTATGTTATGTTGGCAGTGGAAATGATGTGTTGTACTTTGATGTCAGTAATGTCATCAGTGTGATGTCAGAGATACCACGTGAATGTGATGAGATGGGACAGGTGGGGCTTTTTGTATTTATGGGTTTTGCTCATGCCACCTAGAGGCGACTGCTTAGGAGATATAAACAGCGACACCTTTTACTAAGCCAAATAGAGAAAATACCGAGTTGTTCAGCTTTCAAAGTTTCATCCTAGAGTCTTGGTCGAAAGTAGCTTACTTACAACATTGTTGTTTGAGCTTCAGTCACTGTAGGAAAACTCTGGCCATTTTTTTTTTTCTTTTTGGCTATAGTTGCACTAATAAATTCTTATTATTAACTATTATTAACTTATCATTCGTCCGAGGAGCACTCGTGTCAATCAGTGTGCCATTGCCACTGACTTCAATCAGTGCACCAGCTGTATGCATGCTATTTTAAGGACACTGTTCTGTCTAATGTAATTCGATATTACTGGTGATATAGTACAAACTCCACCTTTATGGGTTTCATCCTACCATAGGTGACTAAATTAAAATTAAAATGTCAGATATGTCTAAAATATTTTTTCCTTTCTCACAATTTTACTATTGAAGCAAACTGTCCTGAGAACAGCTGGCTCATTATAGCAGCATGAAAACATTAGGAGATCAGTCTTTATAATAGAATGGTGACAGATGGTACATTTCCATTCAGTTGATCACAGATGCAATACAGAGAGGGGAAAAAAAATTAATGAACTCTATTGAGAGGAGAAAAAATATCATTAAAACAAGATCTCAAATATTCACTGCTGTAACAATAAATGTGGTATTAAAAAAATCAATATAAACTACGTTGTTTCAGGGAGAATACATCAGATTAGTGGAAATTAATTATGGCTATTGTGGAAATTTCAAAGTATAAATGAACACGAATGATAGCGAATCATGGGGGACAAGGCTAGCAGTTTGCCACCTTGAAATGGGCTGCATTCAAAATCGGTGGTCAGGATTACCTGAGATAAATCATTTTGACTCCCGGGCTGCCAAAAACTAACTCACTTTTTCATTCACATTTATTATACGCAGCCATACCTTCAAAAAAGGACTGCCTGCCCGTAAATAATGAATGGCCATTGTAGAGTGCCTTTTGCCAATATAATATGCTATTTCTGTCACTTCAGTCCATTGATGTTTGAGTCAGCAAGTTGTGTATGTGGCGGGGGGGGGGGGGGTTGATACCAGCTTTCACAGGGTATTACAGTGTTAGTAAAAATTTGCTATTCAGGGACCAGGTGATAATATCTTAACTCTATGAATGCTGACCCCCTGCACCTGGGCTCCTGAGCTAAATCCTATAACCCTCTCCATAAGGTCTTTACAAAGACATCATGCATAGACAGGATATGTATAGCTATTAGGATTGCACTGTAGGAATGCATTGACATCAACACCAAATACGACGTAGAGCGCGCACTCAGTATATAGTCAAGTAAGGCGCCGCGACGCACAGGTCACGCTCAGGGTTATGGAGTTAAAGATCTTTATATTGTTGACCTCATGTCGGTGCTATTTTTTTTTGTACAGACAAACACAATGTCCATTCGCTGTTGATGAAAAGAAAATACTTAATATAAATGTTCAATATTATGTGGTCCCAAATCATTACACAAGGCAGTTTGAACCACTGAGTCACATTGCATGGGGTTTACATTAGTATTGTCCTGTACCTTCCACTTGTCTGCTTGTAAGCCCATTACCTCACAGTGTAGCTGTTACCTATGTGATGGGCCATAAAACCCAAACTGAAAACCCATGGGCCACATTGACCTCTACTAGTCAACTATCATGCTGTTAGATCACCGATTTGCACACAGGGTTTTTCCACCCCATGACATGTGCCAGGCAGAGGGGAATGGAGAAATGGCATTTGTTTAAATTTGATCTCCGATTAGCCTAGGAAAGTACCACAATTATATCTGATCATAAGTCATTGATACAAGCTGTCTCCTGTCCAACATCAAACATCACAGTGTTGTATGTAATTAATATGTTGTCAGCAACAGTCTTCTGTAAGAAGAATTGAATTCAGTTGGGTGCCTTTTTTTTTCTTCTTTCTGTAAACAAGATATTTTCATCATGGTATTTATTGTTGTCATGTTGAAAAGACAGTGAAGTGCCAACCATATCACTAGAGTTTTATGTAAAATCTCACATATAGACCCAGCTTTTTGTATTTTGAAACTGTTACTTGTGTAGGCCCAATACATTGACAAGATAGTATGAAAACTGGGTAAATTCAGAAATTTGAAAATGTTCACTTTAGTTTAATGCTATTTGGAAAGAAGAAAAAGAAAAGAGAGAGAGAGAAGGGGTATCCAGCTCACATGGGCTTATTTTTTTTTTCTCATATGTACCTTCAAAGGTACATTTTGTAGTTATTCATTGTCTCTTGTCTTGATTTTAAGTTTCATTGTGCAATACAAGGAAAAAACCTTGTTTCCTTTATAGTTATTGTTGAAGTGCGTTCTGTTGGACAGAATATGTACAACTTACTGATAAAGTATGGTCTTTAAATTTACAAATTTATTTGTGTAATACAGTACTAAAATCAAAGAAGACGGTGCTTGCACGGTGTGGCATCAGAGATTGGTCAAGTGTAAGAGTGTCCTTATTTTGCAATTGGAGGTCATATATCTTCAGTCAGTGCCATCATTGTTGATTGTGTTTAATGGCATGTGCCTGGAACTGGTGGCCAGTACAAGTTTACCCAGCCCATTACTGACCAGACTGCTTGCGGCATTGGATAGTGTGTGGCAATAACATTGCTTGGTTATGGAATCTTAAAGCTGAGAGTGAGAGCGCAGTGAAATATGGAATAGTATTTGGAAAGTGTGTTGACGTTGACACCAGTGTGTTATTGTTGCGAGTGTGTCTAAGTACATGGATGTGAATGTTATGTATTGATAAAAATGTTTGTTGGCAGTGATACCAGTGGGAATTAAAAGTACACAAATATGGATGTATGTTCCTGTTGACACATACATGTATCCGATGTATTTAAATATTGATACATCTGTGTTAATTATGATACAGACACTAGTCATCGGAGGTGTCTTTTATATTGACAGGAGTGTGTGTTAAGATTGATATTGAAGCACAAATCTGTATTTGACATGGCTGACTGTATATGTTAACGTAGTTGTATATTTGTAGTGGTCTGGATATGTATAGCTGTGTTGACTTTGATGTGTATTAGTGTTAACAGTTGTAACAGTATCTTGGATGGGATGTTATTTACTCATTTTTGCTGCCTTTTTTTTTCTGCTTATGGCTTATAAGGCTTGCCTTCTCAGGGTGACACGATGTAAGTGAATCAGATCACACCCACAGTAACATATCAGTTGGGAGCCTCAGATTATATTGTTCCCTGGGGGGATGTGGTCATATTACACTCCTGCATTAACAGCAAATACTACATATTGTCTTACCCAGTATACCCATTCTCTGAGGAGTGAGAGTTGATCTATAACACTGCTGGTTGTTAACATATTGATTATCTGATGTTTGACTCCTTGACAGTTGGTGTGGTCATGCAGGTATCATTGATCTTGGGAAAGGCATTATTCATAAAATGTACATATCTAAACATTTGCACAGGTAGTCCGAGCATTGCCTGGGAATACGTCGTTTGTTGTTCGTGTATACAGAAGGTTTCTTAAGTTTCTGAATGAAATACAAGTTGGTTAGTTAGCTCAATGCCTTCCTGTAGGGTAAAACTATTGTGCCTCACTCGGTATTTCCCAAGATCTAATAGCATTGGGGGCTCATGTCCTCAGGATCATCCATATTCAACATTGACATTGTGACATCATAAGCTAGTGAGACCCAGCATCAGTGGCAACTAAGGCATTCCTCTATTCTTGATACTGAAAACATTTCAGCCTCTCATTAGAAATGCTCAAAATGGCATCAAACAGAATTAAAGTTAGTGATCATCAGCTACCTAAATAAGCAATAAAATGTTCTATATATCCTGAAACAAGGTTCAGATACCCTAACACAAAAGCCATGCTTGGACCAAGTCACTAAAGTTATATCACGAATCCGGGCTGAGGACTACAGTATTTATAATTGTCGCCTTGTTTAAAAGTGTCACACAATGTGGGCAGTGTACAAGCTCAGAACATCAAATATTTGCAGGGTGAAGAAAGATTTTGCACTTCCCCAAGGCTCCTCCGACATAAAGATTATGGCTGACAAATTCATTAGAGTTGCTTAGGGCTGTCAAATTTATTAGAAGCGCCTAAATTAGCAAACTGAGTTTGATCACTAGAAAAACACTGGATGAGGATAATTAGAACTTGCACACACAAATGAGAACCTGATATTTACTTGTAGGTGTAAGGAGAGCTAAGGTAGATATTAGAATGCCACTAGTGTAACTTAGTTATCTGCACATTTGATTGTTTTAATAATGGTCTTTCCTTTCCAATCTGGATACCACATTGTCCCTTTCATTTCCTGGTTTGTTTGTTGTTGTTGTTTAAACATCAGAATGCTGATGGTCCTGGCAAATCCCTGGGAAGACAAATGTTTTGTTTCTTTGCTGTTTGCAATCTTAGTTCTGGATAATGTGTAATTAATGAAACAGGATCTGGACATCCTCCCATCACCTTCTGATTTGGCTGCTTCAGCCCAGTAGAATTTACTGCTGTCACATTCCGATTTCTAATATTCCATTATAAGCATCAGTGATCTGCAGCAGTGGTAGTCAAAGCCAGCATCTGGAGAAACATTCCACTGAAAATTGCTTGATCTCTGATCATGTTTTATTTGTAAGGTAATGAAGAGCATGAGCCCGAGAGAGGCATAGACCGTTGAATCAACCTTAACCTCTGTCCTACTCCTGTACAGACCAGCAGTAAAATGCATGCTAACCATCCATGGGTCTGCATGTAACACTTGTGTGGGAACATCTGGTTCTAATCCATATGGCAGAAAATGTCAGTTATTCACCGAATAATTTACATTTGAGAAATTGTGAATGGAATGGTCATTCTAACAAAGACTGAGTTAACATAGTTTAGTAGATAGTGTAGATATATTTTTTTCTTGTTGTTGTTGTTTTTTCTGGGTTCTTTTAAATGGAAAGTATTATCAAAATGCAGTTCAGTTTGTCAGATGTTACTGTTCAGTCACAAGTAAATTACTGTCACCCAACACGAGATAGATACCCATTCAGCCAGTATTCAGTTTTATACTAATCCAATGTATTTAACTAGTAGTCATGGATCCTGTAGTTCTGGCAAAGTGGGTACCAAATATTCATGTTCTCGAAAGTACGGGTTCCTTGCCAACCTTAGTGACTACACAATAAGATCAAAAGTCCTTGGAACTTAAGAAGGGCATTGTCCTCTTGCCCTTCTGTTCAACACTTCAGATTCTCAGTTTTACCCTGTGGTCAAGACCGGCAGGGTCAGACAGTCAATTCTGTAGTCAGAGCAATGACTGCTGGTATTAATTGTGACATTAGCAGAGTCATCAGTCCTCAGATTACTTGAATGCTGGCAGCAGCAGCCAACCCAATGAGCCATTCATGTACAAGAAAAGTTGCTGGACTTAGCCTCACTTTTTGTGCATCGTCACTGCTCTACGTTAATGGCATATATCATTTTTGACACTTTAGAGACATTAAGAAAAATATGTTTGTTTTCTTTTCCTTTGGTGCTGTTGTAAAAGGACTGTGGTATTTTATATTATAAAGCCATAACTGAAAAGTGAAGTCTTATGTCTGTCCAAAAAAAGTTTTTGTGAAAATGTTCAACAGTTCCTATTCATCAGATTTTTTTGCAATTAGTTTCCTTGTTTCTTTGCCACAGTGGAAACTGATGTTGGCATTTCTACCAACAGCGATACCAATTTTGGAGTATTTTTAGAGTTCAGTGACACAGGACTGTCAGCTTAGTGTGCTGCCAGGCCAGCCTGCCTGCCTGCCTGACAATTCATGAAAATTTAATCACCAGGCCCCGAGTTAACAATTTCCTTTTTATACTGTCAGTTTACATGCATATTGGGGGCAGTATCGCTTTGGAGATGGGGGAATCCTTGAGTTTTTTAAGGTTTTTTTTTCTTTTCTGTTGCTTACAGCTTATTTTGGGAGAGAGACACAGAATGTTCCATGTGTGTGTCTTTACTTTGCTTTTGGACTCCTGCTTTCTTTACGCAGCATACTCACCCACTGTTTGAGCACGTGCAGAGCTCAAGGATCCCTACATAGCAATTCTGTGAAATTATTCTGAATTCTTTAATGGTTGGTGGTATAGCTAGGAGGCAGTCTCATGGAATTTGTCCAAATATAAACATGAATTCATACAAATGTCCACATCAACCTGATTACAATGACAACAACATATGTAACTGGGTTTTGGCTGAACAAAATGGCTTGTTGTTTTTGAGTATTGTATTATAACCTGCATGTATGCTGAGTTTTGTGTGTGAAAGCTGGCATCAGGCAGTGTTTTAAGACAATTTCAGTTGTCATTTGATGTGATTAGTAATTCTCCACACTCTGTGTTCCCATGTTCCTTTTTTGACTTAAACTTAAGTGGTTGTTGTTTTTCTGTCTCGTTTCAGTTTTGAAGGGAAAGAAGTTAAGCTTACCAGCGTAGACGTGGTGTAAACATGTGCAAGACTGTGCCAGGAGTGGTCCACAACTAGAGAAAACATTGCAAGAGGATTGTATCAGGGCACATTTGTACAGTTTGAATACAGGTGTTATATACAAGGAAAAAAAAAAGGTCTTCATTATTGGTCTGTTATTGGATACAATTTCTTTTTTCTTTCTCTCTCTCTCTTTTTTTTTTTTTGGAAATTGTGCTGTGTGTTAACCCCCCTTAGTCATGCAGACTGTAGAATGAAGAAGTGGTTTGTAGAAACAATCTTTTTAAGTTAACTGTTTTGAAGAAGGCGGTGCAGATCATTTGTTATATGGCATTTTTGGATATAAATAGATCCAGGTTGAAGACACTATCTGGTGAGTAGTGCATGTTTAAAGATTTCACAAACCCTTCTGCATTGAAGACGTCTTCAGTAGAGTCCTGTCATTGCAAGCCTTTGGAAGGGTTCTTGTCAGAGCATGCTCAAGAGCTTCATTTTTAAGTCATAAAATAATGCATTGAAAATAATGATGTATGTATTTAGATAGCAGCAGTAGTAACCAGTGTAGAAAAGTAATTCTTCTGTACAAAAATAAACCATGAATGAACAAGTAATTGTACTTTCAAGTGAAAATTGAATGGAGAATAATTCTCAAATGATTTTTTTTATGCCCTTTGAAGCAGTTCAAATAATCTACAGTTTTTGTTGAGAGGATGTTGTTTGAGAGAGTAGACCTTGTTATTTTCTTCTTGGGGATTATTCAAATGAAGGGCCAGTGATGGTGTTTTGCAAAGTGTTTGGGTGAAATCTGCTTTCTGAAAACCTGGGCAGACCAATTATTACCGGGAAAATTTAGTAACTTGAGTATTTGTTATCAAAATCCTACCATGTTTTAAAGATACAGCAATATCCCAGCTTTTCCTCAAATTTAATGTGAAAAGATCCCTTGATCCACTTATAAATGTACCATCATTAAAATGCCACAAGATAAAATGTGAATGTACATTGGTTAAAGAAATGGTATGAAAATTATAGCATAGGTTTTCTACTTCGAGTTTGACACAGTCACCTATAAAGGAAAAAAATTCCTTGCTTGCTTGATGGCATAATTTAAAAGTTTGAAATAAAATGTTACTTTACAATAGAAAGCTGACCTACAATTGCAAATGGTGGGTACCAAAATTTGTGCCCAATTCTAAAAACATCAACAGGTCAAGATAAAATTGAGTTTTGGGAAACAGGACCGGAAAGACTGTCACTCATGTTTTCAATGTAAACTTTCTTCCAAAACTATTTGGCATCTCTAGTGCATTGTCCTGTCTCCATCCAACTGCTGTGTACATGTAGGTGTGTTTAGGCGTGCAAGTGCAGATGACAGAGAATGTAGAGAAGCCAGATGGTTGGATAGATTGTTCATCTGTATTGGCGTGAAGGATAAATGCCAGGCAGTCAGTCAGAGGTTTGTGTGTGCATGCATGTGTGTTTGCATGTGCTGCTGCATGTTGAACAACATAAAGTTTAAATGTAACGCTTAGTTTGTTTTCGTGAAATTTGCAAGCCAGTCTTGTAATTTTAGTCCATCGGCTGGTTATGTGTGTCATATTTGTCTTCGCTAAACATTTGTTTCATTGCAAAATGGATGTGAATTGCTATTAAATTGATCGATCATTTAGCTTTTATCTTCATACTGTATTAGGGTCTTCAGTGGAGGTTTTATATGTTCAGCCATTTGCCATTATAAGCTACAAACTGTTTTTTGCTTTGGCTTTCTATATCAGTATAGTTGTGGTCATTCAGTTAACTTATTGTAATGCAGATACAGATCAACACTACAAAATTTGTGACTGTCCTGTGTTTGTTTACAGTAGATACGGAAGTGATAAACCTTGACCAGTGTCAGGAAAAATTAATAAAACACTGGCTTTCAGCCTTCTCTGGTAAAATTAGAAGAATGAAATTCTAGAATAAAAGTGGAGTTGTCATTAGGTGACTGCACGGAGCCTGGCAAGAGCCATTTGACCATGTCCGAGTTTTATGTTTTGGTTTATCTTGGACAGATCCTGTTGTTTTTTTTTCAGTTTTGGTTTGTCCTCATTTTTTGTTTTCTTAGCTTTCTGGCTGTGTTTCACAGAACTTGCGGTTGTCAGTGTTGAGAGAACTAATAGGTTTATATTCCATAGATCACTCCAAAAATTGTCAACTTTTAGCAGTTTTAGCTGTTCAAAGTATTTGTCATTATTTTGAAGTTAAATTACTGAACATCCAGACATAGTCGGACCGACAACCAGTATCATTTCTCTCAGTACCAGTATTTAAGTATGAGCTCGGTTGTGTCATGTATGTGATTTTCTCGCTGTCAGCCAGATAATTGAGTCACCGCTGTCATGACCTACATCTGTCAGACGAAATAGAAGCATTTACTAAAATATCATTTTCCATACTCAAGTTTCACCAGTTTCGTTGACGTTCAGCTTTATGTTTGCTCATTGGTGCACCTGAGACTTGATGTGTGGGCCACAACCCTTGCATCTGTAGTTAGTTACCTGTACTTATTTTGTTTTCATACACATCAACTCTATACAGATTTGTTTTCTTTATGTTTCAAACATAAGTTATGTGTAATCAGTTTAGCCAGGCAAAACATTTTGACATTGAATAACTAACTTAACTTTTGAAAGATAACAATGATTTCATGTAGCTGGATCAGCTTTCATTAAGTCTTCGACGCCATCAGATTATTTCAGTGTTTGACATCTCCTTTTGCCCCCCAACAGTTCATCAGTCTGGGGACATAAGACCTGTACATGTGCCTCGTCAAACTTGGAAGTCTATACAAAAGTTCCAATTATTTTGCCAGCAGTGGAGTTTGCACATGATTGTGATGTGTTTGTAGCATAAACAAAATCTAAACAGTGAGAGGAGGGGAGAGAGAGTGAAAGAAATTATCCATTGCACTCATTTCTAGATAAGGAAAATACTCATCTTTGGCTCCTTGTGACCAGTATTGGCAGAGTACCAACCAAAGTTTAACTTGTGTTTTCAGATGTCCTGCTTCCAGACTGGCAGTGGCTTTTAGGATTTTTATTTTTGTACTATTGTCATAGTCGTGCAGGGTTTTTGCATGATCATGAATGCTGAAGACACTTAAATTCCTAACATGAATGATTACTACATCCTGCAAGGTTCATCACAGAACAGATCAGTTCAGATGTAATTTTGTCAAATACGTTTTGATTACATGTATTTGCATCATGAAATTGTGGATGTTTATACTTTTGCAATACAGTCTCATTCATGGTTAGTATGCAAACTTGGTTTTGAGATTCATACCATGTTAATGTATTTGTACTGCCCTACAGCAAAACTTGGACATTTCACAGCCAAGTGTTCTTATCAATATCTGATTTTCCTGTCATCATCACTTTTCACACTTCTTGTATTGACAATCTTTTGTCATATATTTAAGTTAAATCTCCTGCGACTTTTTATTTCAGATAATCTGAGTGAAATTGCCTGTATTTTTTTTGTTTGTTCTGTTTATTATAATTTTTATCTATTCATGTTTTTATTATATCATCATTATTTTACTATAGGCAAGTATGGATGTGGGCTTCTTGATTTAGTTCACTGTATGTTGTGATACATGATTCTTCAACCGGTTTTTACACCTTTTGTTTTTTGACCATTGCATATAATTTCCTTAATGAGCTTTTTTGTTTTCCATATTTTCATTTCCCTCTCCTCTGAGCAAATCAGTGATTGTTGAAATCTGGAATGGTGTTGAGCACATGTGCCATCTAGTGGCCACGAGTACCAGAGACGGGATTAATTACCGAAGAGTTTTTCACTTAACCATGGGCGTTTCCAAGTGGGACCAACCCACATTGAGACGAGGACCAGCATTTTGTCTGAATCAGGAGCCAGAATTTCATGGCCATTCATTCACGCTAGTGTGACTTTGAAAAAGTATGTGGGTAGTGAAAAGCGCTGACATCCATTCATTCACCCCTTCCAGATGTAGGTCAGATTTTTGAAAACAAGTTTTTCATTGATAATGTTTTACAGCAGAAATAATTTCTGTAAAGAGGAACAAAGGGCAGAATCGCTTCTTAATCCACGCACATGTAGACATGTCTGTCATATCAAACTGTTTCATGCAGTATCAGGGTACAGTGGGGATTTGGTGATTGACAGTTAAGATGGGATTAGGTGTGTTTGTTGTATCAGCTGTAGTTTGTTCACATGACAAGCAAGGTTGACTTTTGTATGGTACAGTTAATGTGATTCTGTAGTGATGACAACATCAGTAGTCAGCCTTTGGGTGACACTTTGACAGTTGTTAGCCTTTCACCACTGATTGTTTTGGCCTTTGACATGTCAGTACATGTATATGCGTAGGCAGTCTTGCATGATTTGTCATTTGTCTAACTGCCAGATAGAATGTAAAACAACCGAGTCCAGGCAGTCTTGTGTGTGCTGTCACAGCTGAATGAGATTCTACAAAGCTTACTTGCAACAGTGTCAGGGCATACGGACCAGCATATCTCACAACACCAAGACCCTTGTCACTTAACGGCCCATCTAAGCCATGTTCAGAATGACTGCAGTGATAATTATGTGCACAATCAATGAGCTAGAGTTTTTAATTGCAACAGTGAAAAGTAACTATTATTGCATGTTTGCCAAAGTCTTGATCCTGGCCTTCTAATCAATGATCATTGGACTATATAAAGATCATTCTGTGAACTTGACAAGTTACTGATTCGCTCCGTATTTGTTGTGAGCTGTTACTGACAGTAAAGTCATCTCAGCATCCGTCACTGAAGCTTGACAATGACATGAGCTTGATTGTGTTTCTTGTCTGTATGTGCTTCGCTAACTCAGTAACTGGTAATTTGCTTGGGGTATGCTCACAGATCACAATTGCAATACATACAAAGTTTTGCAGTGAACTAATCGCCACTTTGCTTTTTGTTTGCTTTTCTCATTTGTGCGTAAACTTTTAATCCTTGTATATACACAATACTGGGGAAGTTACTTTTTTTTTTTTTTTTCACTATTGAGGTTCTGGAAGTCAAGCATGCAGTGGGTACTTGTGAAAGTAGTAATGAGGTATGGATGCATTGTGTCTGCGTTGCTTGTTGGTGTCATGGTTACCGTTGAGAGTTTTAGAGGAGAAATGTGGTGTTAGTTATTACTGAATTCTATTGTTACATTGAACTATGTATAATTAAACCATTAACATTTTACCAGAACTTGAACTTTTCTATTTGAGTTTTGATGGTAGCCTTTGTTTTGCAACATTTTCCCATTACTGTCTCTTTTATTCTTTATGTCTTTAATCTTCCTGTCTTTGTTGTGTGGGTAGACAAAAACTAACCAGGAGAGGGCAGAGGTCATACAGAGGAACACACTGCATCATAATCTCAAAATATTCACTTCTATATAGGAAAAGGGGCAAATGGCTTTCACTGTCTTATCTCAGCTTTTCAACAATTACTTTCTTTTTTTATATTTTTTTTTTATTTTATTTAATTCATTTATAATTTAATGATATATTTTCTTCCAGTGTGTGAATGCAAATAATATAATCTAATATAAAGGAGAGATTTTACTATTATTCATGATCAAATAAGCATAAACACCTGTTAATTTTCTGCAAACAGATCTAATAAGGGAGACTCCAACGGCTTGAAAAATGATTTTGCAATAAAGTGAATTAAACTGTGTTAAGACTTCAAGTTCCATAATATTTCAAGAGAGTTTTGACCCCATCCATTGCTCAGTTGTGGTCTTGACAATTAGAGAAATGCAGCATCATGTTGGAGAAAAATAAAGCCTGTTTGTCAGTTGAACACTTATCCTCCACTTCAATCTTCTCAGCAGGAAAAGTAAAAAAAAAAAAAAACACAGGGAGGTTCTGTCTTCTGTGAGAATCATGCAAAGAAACGCCTCAATACCTGTCAAAAGCAGTTCTCAGGAAACTTTTTCAATGACAATTTTTTATTTTTGGTAATGGTAGCCAAACATTTTCGTGGAAGGCATGTCAGGACATTTACCAACAAAACATGTTTGTTCTAGAGGAGATGGTCATAATCATATCAGTGTCTTTTTACTGTCGGTGTCAGTAGGAAAGATAGGCTACTCGGGAAAAGTTTTCTTCAATAGGTGGGCGATCGTCGTCACCAGTCAATAGACTACATGTAATTAGAATGATCGGGACATTACAAAAAAAAAAAAGCTTTCTGTCTGAGCACAAAAACCCATTGCAAACAATAAGCTTTATCTATTGAGACTCAACAAGATCATTACCAGAAAGCCAGATGGAGCTTTCTACATGGGCAAGGCTTTGTCTAATAGGCAGAAATCTACCCAAGAACTCTTTGCATGGGCAAGGCTTTGTCTAATAGGCAGAAATCTACTGAAGAACTCTTTGCATGGGCAAGGCTTTGTATAATAGGCAGAAATCCACTGAAGAAAATTGAGTATAACAGATGTCCAGCTAACTGTTCTAGTTCTAGCTTCCTTTAGTACATGACACAGTCAAAAACCTAAGCAAATGGTCCTTCACAGGATAGAGAGATGTTACTGCATGACATTACATAAGACTGGACGTTTAATAGCTTAAGGCATTGACCCTCGCAATAGAAAATTAAAAATGAATGTCTTTACAGTGTGAAAAAATTAGGAATCATAAACAAGAAATTACTGGCCTGACTCCAAGTTTTGTGCCCAGTCTGCTGTTGGCTGAGGGTCCAAAGCAAAAAATACCAGTGTCTTGAACTTGAAGACACTTTAATCAGATGCAGAATAAACGGACCTATTCCACCTGTAGAGATCACACAGATCATTATGACATTTTCAATGCACAGTACAAAGAGGTCACGATTTCAAATTGATTTACCATATAAGATATTTGTCGTGTGATTTCTGAGCAAGGAATATATTACATATTTGCCAAAGTTGTCACTGGAATTAATAACTTAGTTTCATGTACAATAATGGAACTAGATGTATGGAAAACCGCGCGTGACAAAAACAATGCCTAGATTTAAATGTCACATATATATAAAAAATAGATTGAATAACTCGAAACAGTAAAATGAAATTCTGCAAACACGTGACTTCTAAAATCTCCCAAAATCTGAAGTAAATCCTGACTTTCCTGACCCAACTCTATAGTCAGTACAGAACATGCATGCTCACTAACAATGCATGAATCCCTAACAGTGATGGCCCAGTTCATAAGTAATACAGGTAGAGCACAAGGCATGATGAGAAAGATGATTGGGAGTGGTGTGAGTTTGAATCTTGAAGATAGTTGCACGGCTCTACATATCAGCTCTGCTTGATGTGGCTCATGGGATCTATCAGTATCAATAACATTCTAAAGCTGGTCCTCAAATGTTTTTGTATGGGAAAATATTTACTCAGATAAAAACTCGTGTTTTGGCCACAAATTTCACCTTCTTTCAATAGGCATGGTGAACAAGATTGTAATAAATTAACCCTGTATGAATAACTGAAATTGATTTCAGCACTTTTAGTGTAGGTTTGAAATTATCAAGAACGGGAATTTTGCAAATTATAATTTAAGCTGGAATCTTTCCGAAATTTTTCATATGAGCTGAAATTATCCATACTCTAATGGAATCTTATTTATCATTAACTTTCACGCTTATTTTCGCAACAGTTGAGAAGTTCTGGTTCATGGATGGAAACTTTTCATTTGTACAGAACTGAGATACATAGCAGAATATTCCCCTGCCTAGCTCAAAAATTATTCTCTGAGTGGAAAAGCTGAAGAAAAAAAAATGGCACTGTTCACAGGTCAAATCTCTCATCATCTCCCTACCCCCATAAAAAATTGCCGCAAGTAAGGCAGATACCTAAATTTTGAACACCTATGCAGACGATATGGCACAGTGTGGCTGATAATTGGGAATGTTGTGGGTTTGAACCCTGCAGACGGTTGCACAACTCTATACGTATCATTTCTGCTTGATGTGGCTCATTGGATCTATCATTAACTGTTGGTGTTACTAAAACATTCTTCCTTGTCAGGGAATGATTGAACTATGTAGCACTGTAACATCACAAATTTAGTCGTGTGGTTTTTCACTAAAAAAAAACATCATCATCCATCCTCAAGCAATGGTTTTTATTGTTGTTTTTTTTCCTTCTCTTTCACTTGGTGCTTTACACATACATTGAAATATCATTGTCACTTAGACTTGTTCGTGACTCATATGATCATGTTTATAATAATTAAGTGTAAGATAAAATGTATTCATATAATGTATCCTATGGCACAAGTAGTGATATCACTGATGAAAGTCAATGAAGTTTATAAAAGTTATCAAAAAGTTTAAATCAATGGTAGATTTGTGTACTTAAAAACTTAAATGTTTATGCTTGGAACAGAACAAATCGAAATTTCACAGAATATTTCACAAAGCCAGACCTATCAGATTCATGTGCGTTTGTGGGGTTCAGAAATTGCTAAAATTGGTTGCATTTTTTGTGCTCTTGAAGAAGTTTTATTGCTAGATCATTTTCCTGATACAGGGAAAAAAAAAACTGTCAGCTATTTCTTGATACCAAAAAAATAAAGTTTATGTACTCAGATTTTAAATAAAGAGCAATGAAACAAACTGATTGCTAATGTGTAAAGTGTTGTGTATGTCTGTATGAGAGTGGGTTCGGTCCTCAAAGTCCAGCTTCAGACTCAAGACGTAGGACCTGATGTGGCTCTGGAAATCTCGGTGGGCTCTGTTATGGTATTACTGTCACAAGTCAATTACATCGGCAGTTTGTTCGTCCCTAGATTGGCAGAGCCAATTAGATCAGCTTTCCAATTCCAGAAATGTTTCCTTTGTTGAGACTTCTAAATTGAAAGCAGCCTGAAAAAAATACTGTACCTAATGTTGTAAAATAAAGATTTGCAGTTTGAACTCCCTTGGCTCGATGCAGTAACTCATTCCTGACAGCAAGACAGTTAAAACATAGCAACAAAAAAAAATAATGTTGCATGTAGTATTAGTACTATTAGTAAAGTCCGGTGCCAGAAGCGATAATGAAAAGTACAGGTTTTTTTTGGGGGGGTGTCAAATTTTAAATTTGTTCCAAGCCCTGCTATGACCCCTCAGATTTTATGTTGTTTTTTTTTTAAATACAAATTTCTGTAAATCTGCGGCTTGTCACTAAAACTAGACACAGTCACACACACCAAGCACATCAATCAACTCGCTCACTAGTGTATATCTAAGATCAACTCAGAAGGCAACTTACTCCTGCCCATCATCTGACATGCCTTTACTTTTCAAGATGCCAATTACATTATGTAAATAAATACCGAAATGTACATTGTATTTGTTTTCACAAACCAGTGAAGTTGTATTAATGACGTGTACAATAATATACATGTATGTAAGTACATCTCATGGATTGACATCTTTCTTCGATTAAGAACACTAGCCTACCAACGCAAGATATATCTTGCAAATTTTCCCTGTATCAAGCCAAGCTAGATCTAGGTCCCATTAATAACGGCACTTGAATTCGATGCAAAGTCTAATGACTAATCCATGTACATTGTTTTGTTATACATGTACCACAATTCCTTGCAGAATACACATAATTATGTGATAAAATTTGACTTTCTGGCAGCAATGTCTAAAGAGAGGCGTAGAATGCAATTTCTGGTCAAACTTTTTAATTCTACTTGACGAAAATGCGTCTCTTATCTTGCTGTTCAAAAAATGGTGAATTGATAATATGAGACTGAATTCTGTCCAAAATGGTGATGTCCACGTAACTCGTCATCAAAAAATGAAGCAATACACCAAGTTTCATAAATTTTGGCCACGTAGTCGTGAAGTTTTAAAGTGCTTACAAAAAAAGTTACATGTTCACCTTCTAGCTCCATTACAGTAAGAAGAGATTTTCCGCTTGTCTCTTTGTAGATAATACAACTTGCAATTCCTTAATCCTAACTTCACTTTTATCTGATCTTACCAATAGGCAACTGAGGGCTGAAAGCTGACTCAAAGAGAGAGAACAAATAAACCGTGAGAGGTGCAAAGTGGCCGTTATCATGCCGACGCGCCGTTAAACTCAAACTCAAACCCAGAGAACTGCTGGAGTCCCCTCAAACTGCCAGACCTTGTACATGTATTGCTTTTCAATATCACAGTATCTGTTTAACCATTTTTTTTTTTTAATTGATCTAATAGGAATAATGTAAAACTGAAAAATACACACACACACTTTCATTGATCAAGCATTCAGCTCCTGAATATAGGAGACCCACCCGTACATACACATACACACAGAAAGAGAGAGAGAGAAACAGACAGACAGAACAAAAAATGAACAAAAACTGGCAAACAAACAAAAATGTAATACATGTTAAACAAACATACAAATAACTGATGCAGAAACTGTGTACTTTGACAGAATGTCAATTTTAGTGCAGTTCAGCTAAGACAGGTTAACTGCAGTACATATTTCATGCCATTCGTCTATTTATTCAGTGTAAATAGCAAAACAGGTAATCGATTTACAGCAAGAGAATGTAGAGTGTGTGTTTTCAAGCTGGACATTTAAGTATTATACATGTACTTCTTGGCCTGCTGACTCGGGGAATACATGTACACAGATGTGATTTTCAAAGTTTAGTTTCAATCATGAATGTGTAAACTGGGGCACAAACTGAAATTTCCTGACATACTTTTTAATTCTACTCAAAAAAACTGCTTCTTGTTTTTTGTTCAGCGCAAAATGTCGGGACACTTTCTTCTGTTCAGCTCAGTTATGGCTCAAAATCAAAGAAAAAATGCTAAAAATATGGAGAACTTCAAGACCTTTTAAGATATGCTCACGTGCACCTTTACATCTTTCTATGCGTACTATGATATTTTTTAGAATTTAAAGCTCCGCGGTTAAAAAGCCTTTCGTGATTACATTGGTGGCCTCACTTCCTTTATAATATATATAAATCAGCATCATATATGTAAACATGTACATTTCATTCATTCTCATTAAGTTGTTGTTTTTCAGAATATCTTGTTGTTCATGAGGTAGTTAGAATTGGATGTGCCTAGTTTATTCTCTTACTGTTCTGTCTCCCGCAAGCTTCTGCTTATCATTATTGATAATATAATGTATGTAGCCATTTCATGTAAAAATTACATATACTAGAAAGAAATCTCATGCATTAGTAAGGAAAACACTGCAAGAGGACTGAATCTGAAAATTAATTGTACAATCCATGAGTGTGTCCACACAGGTAAAATATTGTAAAAAATATGAAATGCCCTAGCAAAACGAAGAAACAAATCACTACTAAATGTTTCTATCTAGCTAACTCTGATTTTGAAATCTTGTATAATGTAAAAATCCACACTCACACAAACATGATTGCCCACCGTGTATGGATGCAATCTGCATGTAGTGTACATATCAATCATCATATACACAATTGCAAGAACTGGCATTTACGAACAAGAAATTTGTTCAGATCAATAAAAAAAGGCAGTGGAAAATAAGCAACATCTTGGGTAAAAATGAACACGAACGGTTAAGTTGACAAAATAAAAAGTATTCACCATACCTACAAAATGCAACCAATATACGACTAAACTATATCCAAGTGCCTTTGTTTTGATCAAAGGAAATCACAGTTTTTCTGCAAGTAGCAATGAACTCTGCTGCACACTCAGGCCTCTCACTAATATCTGTCATGAACAATTATGGTTTATGGTCTGTATTAGTCTCACATCAATTTTGTGCAAAACTATAAAGATTTACTTGTGAGCTACATATCGTCACTGCTCTGCACTAATAGCATAAGTCGTTTTCTTTTCCTGTCATTTGGTTACTTATGCCATTATGATTCTATTGGATTACTACACTTTCCGGTTGGCCCATTTCTTTTTCTATAATACCTGATAGCCCTCTTGCTCAAGTATGCAATGAACCGTTAGCTGACTTATGGCATAAGTCTAACATTTGCCATTATCATACAGCAGTGACGACAAATTGTTATGGCAAATAAGCGCATACAGCAAATGACATGTACATGTATTCGCACTTGCATTTGTTAGTATTAGAATACTATCTGCAGTATCAATGGCCAATATCTGTAGCCAGGTGATGATTTTCAATACTCTCCTTAGCCCGCTAGTCCACTATAAGTTTTCCATCACTCCCAGATCCGGCTCGTATGCAAATTAGCCTGTTTTAGTCAGTCAGTGACTTTCTTTGCCCGACCATGCGATTATCCTGCATGCACGCTTTTTGTCAGTTGTACAGCCGATAGTGTCATCCCTCGATTCACTCATTTGGAAAAGAAATTTGAAGCTGTATGTATTGTTATGACTTCTAACATTGCATTGTACTTTGAATAATGTAGCTATCTTTGGTATTACATGTATAACAAGTAGATTTGTGCTTTAAAACAACCAAATCTCATGCATTAGTAAGGAAAACACTGCAAGAGGACTGAATCTGAAAATTAATTGTACAATCCATGAGTGTGTCCACACAGGTAAAATATGGGGGGGGGGGGGGGTGTGGAGAGTACAGACAGGCTGAGGATTACAACCTCAAAATTAGGTTACTGGGACTAGATTTGCATTTGCCTGCCGCACCCAGTGGACGAGGCTAGGTTTTGTCAGGTGAACACCATACTTTGACGTCACGTTTCATCCTGGCCTGGGAGTGACAAAAAATGCCAGTGGATGAGGGGTCTAAGCTGGATTTAGTCAAGCTGAGCTGTGAGATTCTGCTGTAAGTCCTCCACGATGGTAGAGATGTGTGATGGCACCTGCAGGATAACAGAAAACTCAAAATATTCATACAACATACACATACAGAGATAAAAAACATAAGCTATAGGAACAAAAGAACAAAAATATGAATATTAAAAAAAAAAAAAGTTGATATTTTTTCTTCTGAATTTCAATAGAGCACTTTCCTTCCTGTGAACACCTACATAACAAACTTTCTGAAACAATCGCTTATTTTCTTTGCCTGAGTGATTGTATCAGTTTATACACAGTAAATTTTCTCAAACTAATGGTGCCAGCTTCCAGAACACTGACCTAATTTCTCTCAACATTTGATTTTATTGTTATTTTTATTTCAAATGAAATTTATAATTCGTCATCTCATGGCAGAGTCAGCTATTTTTAAATCTGTATAGGAATTTAAATTCTGCATATATGCAAACCTTGGACTGCTTTATACTACTGTGAAAACTGTTCACCCACTTTGTGGTTAATTCAGAGCAAATTGACTTGTTTTGCGAAATTCAAAATCTTCTGACGTCACGTATTATAAACAAGGGTCATCACTCAAGTTCATGACTACCTAGTACTCTCTTCAAAGTTTAGCTTTAAGCTCGCCAACCTCCTTCTTTTCATACGGACCAACCTCCCAATCCTCCCACCTCGGTCTCCCAAAGTCAAGTGGCCATGCACACACATGACCTCCATAATACTGGGGAATACATGTATTATGAAGAAATTAACAACTGGTTTCCCTCAGTGACCAGAGACATTTCTAAGCTTACCCTTATGTTGGTATCTCGGTGCCTTGTGTTGATTGAGCCATCACTCACAGTTGCCTCCCCTAAGATGACAGTGTATGGTATACCAAGCTGGTCATTTCTGCCAAGTTCAATCCAAAAATAAAAATATTACAAAAAATAAGAAAAAGGTACACACAATTTCATAAAACAAATGGCGCCATAGCTTGTTGAACCACCATGCCCTGGAAATTAAATTTGAAAGTGGGTAATTAACAAATCAACAAATTTATTGAATTTGTACTTCATGTGACATTTGAACATGGCCACTGAGAAAATGAATGAGACATATTAAATGCAGAACTGGACATTTGATTGGAAATGGATAGAAAGAGGTTTGAGGTAGAGGGTAAACAAAGTGAAAGACTACAACAGGATATGAAAATGAAATCTACTTAATGATTAAGAATGTTACTGAAAGATTGGAACTAATGACACATGGTCAAAATGAATGTTCTCACTCCTGTTTTTTGGTTGGACACATTTGATTATTATGTGTATTCACAATGGCAAATATGCAATAACACTGATGTGCAAAATGGAATGAAATTATAAATATTTAGCATGAAACAAAATATCTAATCTGCAGACTTGATGATTTCATATTCAGCAACCAAATTTCAGTTGTGAATGAAAATGGCAGTAATTTACTTATAGCTATTATCAAGCTAAAGCACTGTAAAAAACTATGTCAAACTCAAAATTTGCCGGGGAAAAAAAACAACACTTTGGGTGACTGGAGACCAAGAGCCTGATTGTATACAGTGTTACTGCAAAAGAAATAGTTTCAAAAATGTATTAAACCAAACCTATAACAGATATTCACATTCACCATGCATGGGATTGTGGAGTGTAGAGAATCAACTGAAGATTTAAAAAACATGATAACATAAGCAGTGTCGTGCAGTTGGAAATGTGCTCACAAGGTGGTCGACTGCAGAGTTTGTTCAACCAGTGTCAGTGGCCAGACACCTTGAGTGAATGAGTGAGACAAGATGTTTGCAAATTTTGTGTATGCATTGAACATCTTTATATTGCTGCAATAAACGTCAATTGTTTCTCTACAACACTGTGCATGGTGAGTGTCAATATCTTATATTGTTTTGGTTTAATACATGTTTGAAACTTTCTCTGATAGTAACCCTGAAATTTTAGAAGATCCAAATCGTCACCGTTACCAAAAATTGTGGTAATCCGTTTTGGCTATCTTTTAGGAAAAGCAAAAAACTTTTATTTTAGAACAGCGTGTCCAGTTACAATGAATTTTTGAAAATTTGCAATTCAATTATTATTCGGCTTAGGAATCCATAAGCAAGATCATTCAATGTGGCTTTGAGTGTAGTTGAATATAAAAAAATCGAGGGAGTGGTGACAATATGATTTTTGGCTATGTGTGACAAACCTGTTAAAATGAGCCTCCACCGTGCTGCCGTGACGAGCTGTGTTAAATACTGATATACCAGAACTCTGTAAATCTTTTTCTAGATGATTGCACAGATGAATCAGCTCCGTTGGTGTTGATGATGATGAGGATGAGGTTGATGATGATGATGCAACAACTAAGGCAACTTGATATGGAGCAATTTGAGGATGTAACTGCAATATCTGAAAAAAAGTTACAAACAAAAACACACCAGTTTCACAAAGCTACTTAATTAAAAATAATCTGTTAAGAAAGGTTTCTCTAAATTAAACATTAGCATTAGATGCCACATGTCCTAGCTGTTTACTGTTAAGATGCAAAGAAAACTTACAAAATGCTGGATCACCCATCCCCTGTCAGATACACAGTCTCTGCATAGCACCTATATAATGTCACTGCATTCTTGAGCGTGAGGGCTATCAGATATTAAAGAAACAGAAATGCGCTAAAAAGAAAAAGTGATAATCCAACAGAATCATAATAGCATAAGTCACCAAATGACAGGAAAATAATATCTCAAAAGTGTCAAAAATGACTTATGCCATTAGTGCAGAGCAGTGACGATAATCCCCCACAAATGCTCTTCTTGATATCTTGCTGCTACCTACAAACACTAGCAAGCCAGCATGGATGGAAAATCTATCATAGCACAACAATAACATCATATTTCGAAGACTTTCGCAAAGACAAATCATCGTTGCCCTCTGTTGTGTCACTGATAAATTCACAATATGCGTCAACTTCAGACAAGTAGTTCTAGTGGTACAACAAACAACAGATTCCAATGTTTCTGCGACACAAAAGGCTGTCTCGGCAACCAGACATCTTCCCCTACAGTGCAAGATATCGTCATGCATGTTCTATTCTGTAGGTTTTTTCTGAATCTGATAGCCGAACACCCACTTTTACTTGGAATTTTAAAAAGAAAAGCACTCCACTGAACACTGAGTTTGCTAATTTTCCACTTACCAAATTAGGTTTGGACTTTGTTTTCGTTTTGGATGTTGTCTGTATCTGACTCTGGTGGAAGCTGTCCACGAGCCACACAGCTGCTGCCACCTCCACACTCGTCTCACATTCTATACAATACGGGAGGTAACTCTTCTTCCCTGAGGTCGTGCCCTTGGAAATAAATGATTTCAACATTTATCTTCTTTTTGTGGAGGTGGCTGAGATTAAGTTCAAGTCTGATATTTTTAAAATATTGGAGTCTACATATTAAGCATAGCAAAGGACATATCATCTGACCAAGATAATGCATATCTCTTCAAAGTAAACTTTTGATGTAAGTTCGCACAACAATAATAAAACGTTTTTTTTGGGTTTCCCCTGAAAATGTGCATTCTGCACAGATGGCAGTGGTTAGTATTTCCTGGCAACCATGTAAGGACGGTGAGCATGTGTGATTTTCTATCACATTCTATGTCTGATCAAAACACATCCATTATAGACTGATATATACAGAAAACAGATCAACAGTGCAGCTCCAAAGGTCAAACTGTTGTCAAACAAATGGACCAGATCTGACCTTTTTATTACCTTCAAATTTAACACACTAAAACAATGTAAAAATGTCTTTTGATATTGGTTCTGAAGATCTGTAGATTGGTTCTGTATTCAGTAACATATTCAAAGTAATTTCTCTACCTCTGTTGTGCTTTCCGTGCACACCCCTCTCCTGGTATGATGCATTTCTGGTAAATTACGTCTCTAAAGTTGTAAATTCTGTAGTATCCCTAGTATCAGATTATGTGATTTCACAAAGTTTTCTTTACACCAAAAAGTGTCAATGTTAAATTCACATATATACCAGACAGGCTGGAGAGCTTTCAAGAGGGTATTCTCTCCTCTACTTCCCTCCTGCCCCTTTCCAAAAGTAAACTCTAACGTACGCTGAGTCAGTAGAAATAAAAATTAAAAATATATATTTTGGAAAAGGAAGTGTTTCAGTGGGGACAATTTCCAAGTGAAGCCGAATGGAGAAAATGCTGAGCTGAGTTGACTGTTCAGTTCCACTTGGAAACTGAAATTTCATAGCTGCCAACTGTCCAGAACCCAACATTTGGTGCAATGCCATAAAAACTCATTGTACAACATTACTGTTGCTTGCTTGAGTGCAGCTGTGGAGGGAGCATAAAAATTATCGCATGTTTGGACATACCAAAGGGCAGATCTGTGTCTACAGTTAGGCCTGTTGAATCGCTAGGTCTAGGCTATTGGCAATACTGTACTAACATACGTTTTTGTTTTCTTCGCTTTGTGTTTTTCCGGTACTAGCTGAGTTGCCCGGCCCTGCCCAGGATAAATCCATTTATTAGTTTCAGTTCTGGGTGATTATTATGGACCTGCTTCATTTTGCCTGTTCCTTTAGCTTTATTTTATTTTTGTTTGTTTGTTTGTTTTTAGATAAGTTTTACTGCTCTCCATTTGCGCGTTGACATCCTGCGCATCCCGTCGAATGGCTATGATTTGCGCACGGGTTAGTTTGTTTGTTAGTGAACACATCGCAGGAAGTGATAACGTCATGTGTAGGCGGAAGTGGGCTATTATTAGAAACATACATCATTATCTTTTTGATCGTAAATTTCTGATCAAACACTCTCGTGAATTTAGTCTTTGATTATAACCGCATTTACCAATTAACTCAGAAATAACAAACGGTTTTGTTTGTGTATAGCGATAGGAACAATGTTCGCTATCCCATAATTTTTTGTGCCAAATTTCATGTCGGTGCGTTGTGTAGTTTCCGAGTCCATAGGACTATTAGGGGTTTTGTTGTAGCTTTATTATATAGATAAATGGGGATATTCTTCAAATATACACTTTTCACCACAAAAACAGACTTACATACTCAGATCTCAAACACATATTAAATACATTTTCTAGTATTGGTTGGCAGCTATGAAATTTTACATGATTAAGACCAAAAAACCCACCATATATTTTTTATCACCATTTTGCTGCTGACTGGCCAGATATTTATCCCCCACATTCTTAATTTCCTCCACTGTCTCAGCACCCCAGGGAAACTGGTAGGTGATGGACATGCTGTTCTGTAATGGGCTGTCATTTTTGTTGTTCGTGCCACTAGTGGTGCTGTCTGAGCTACTGGCATCATTTTTCTGGTTGTGTTTATTGTTGTTGTTGTTGTTGTTATTACTGTTAGAGATTACTGAAAAGTTGGCTGGATTCCTGGAAAACTGTGGGAATCAGTAAAAAAAAAAAAGTAATTAAAAGCTTGAAAAGAAAATCTAACTTCTTGAAAAGAAAATCTAACTTATAATCAAGTATTAAAGGTAACTGATATTTCTGCTTGTAACTTGGAACTTACAACCAAATAATATAAATTTATCTATCCTAGTTGTGACTGATCGATGAATAAGAAAGGCATTGTTAACTCTGTCAATTGCTTTTATCATGACAATCTAATCACACTAGAACTCTACAAAGCACTAAAACACCAGGATTCAGTATATATCAAGTGTTTGGTACTTCAAATACCAAATTCAAATTCCACAGTTTCAAATTTCCTACATTAGGCCTATAAGGCCTTCACAGGTTAATCCACATTTCATAACTATACAAGTACTGGAGAAAAACAAAATGCCACACAATCTTCACCTTTTTCCACCAAGACAACCTGAGCTGTAGCCAATAATCCAATACGATGTTTGTGCCAATTGGAGACGTATAGTTCTGGAGTAACAATCGGGTGTAATTGGAGCCACTGGGGATTTGAAAATGCAACCATTCATTCAATATTGTCACACCCAAGATCATCATTCTGTGTGTATTCTGAACAAACCACCCCAAAATCATTTCTCAGAAACCAGGGCTGAATATTTTCTCACTACTTGCTCAGTGCAATACCTTCCCCTGTGCCTTGACTGATTTCCTTATTTTCATCTATTTTCTTAAGAATCCGTTCCCTATAATTAACACACACAGACAGATACAAGCCCTGTGAACCTGCTTAGCAATCGCCAGTGCAAATCTAAGTGCAGTGTAAGGTAAAAGAAGGGGATTCCCCTGAGTGATATCAGTAGGGAGTTAACAAGTTTTAGGGCCTTATTGTACCTTACTTAAACAGAGAGTATAGATATATAGAGAGGGTTCACTGTCGGCCGCTTTGCACTGCGAGACACGGGGGGCGCCGCGAACCAGCCGGCAAGCGGGCTAAATGTAGGTCGCTGTGGTAAACAAAACCACGTGTAGGTATTTTCAGTGGGAGAAAGAGCGAACTCCGTGGTATAAACTTAGTAAACTGGCGGCTTCTTACTCTTTCAATCAACCCCAAACTGTGAAGAAACCCCAGTAGGTAGATGCTCGCGTTCTTTATGATACAGATAGCTCTTTTCAAATAAAATAAACCACATGAAATTGCATTTTCGCGAGGTGCTGATTTCAAATCTCTGGGCCTAATGGCAGTACAGCGTAGATCTAGATCTCAATGGATCGACAGTATGATTACACGAATCGAAAGCATCCCACCTAAATCCAGGCTTCTAGCTTTTTATTTTGTCATAGATCGTGTCAAACCTAGTATTCCCTAGCTGGACTTAGGCGGTAGGTGTTTGAAGACTAATTGCCTTCCTTTCACGTCACAAAGTGCTCTCCTGTGAACTTTGTGCGTTGTGAATTTATAGTTGTAGCCTCTGCATGCTATTGATTGTAATTGACAAGGTACTGAAGATCGTCGTTTCTCAAGGCCTCAGCCTGCTCTGACAGGCCAAGGAGATGCATGCTTTCTGTAGGCTCCATTATTTTTACAATAAGCTGACTGCTCAACCCGGAGTTGCGAAGACACGGAGGGGTATTGAAGCTTTCAGCTGCTGCCAACAACCAATATTGTTTGCAGAGAAGCTGATGGTGAACCAGACCCTCTTTCCTTTCATTTGTCGAAGCTTTTCTCCAAAATAAATGTGCGGTCTGCATTGCGGATGCTTTAAAAAGTGCATGTGCATTCATTAAGCTGGAGCATGGAGATGTAAATTTTGCCATTGTGTTCGGCTTGTTACATGCTCATTTTGGGGTGTGCAGGTTGGCGTTAATTTAGATGGTGGTTGAGGAACGCCAATAAAATAAATAAATAAATAAATAACTAAAATGTCAAGATAGCATGCATTCTTCTTCATGGCATACCCTCCACCTTCTCCAGAGCAGCAGGCCTCAAAATGTTCAGAGCAGTGAATACTGCATTAATTGCAAAGAATATGCTGTTCAGGCTTCTTATCTAGATCAGCTCATCTTGGTTTGTTTACCCATCACTTGTAGCCTAAACCAAACATAACTAAGGACAAAATGTGAGTTACCACAACTTACTTAAATATATTCTTGGAGGGGTGGGGCCCGGTCGTGTTATTAATCTTGTTATTATTATGATATTGTTAACCATCTTTTCATGAACAGGGAAGAGGCAGAGAAGAGTAGAACACTCTTTCTCTCTTTCCCATAGTAACAGCAACTTGTAAGCACTGTGTTGCTTCTTCCTTTTTAAGCTATACCATGATTAATTTTAGTTTTAGAAAATGCATCAGAAAGGTGAACATAAATAATCTATAATGAAATAATTTTTAGTATAATTGTACATGTATGATATAAATGCGCCCAGGCTTGCAACAGCAAGATCTCACTGATATTGACTCCATCAGGAAATCCCAAATTATTGATCGAGAACTTCAGCTACTAAACATCGACATCGCTGCCCTTCAAGAAACTCGACTTCCCGACTCCGGGTCAGTCAAAGAAGAAAACTACACCTTCTTCTGGCAGGGCCTTAGCAGCGAACAGCCGAGAATCCACGGCGTGGGCTTCGCCGTAAAAAACTCCCTTATCAATTCGATCGCAACTCCAATTGGAGTGTCAGAACGCATCATGACACTCAGACTGAACACCCGGTCTGGTTTTACCAACATTATCTGTGTCTATGCCCCAACACTTACCTCCTCTGACGAAACCAAAGACATTTTCTACGAGGCATTGCAGAGGACTCTCCACAACATCCCTCTCACCGAAGGCCTGCTAATTCTGGGTGACTTTAACGCTCGAGTGGGAGCAGATCACTCCGCATGGCCAAAGTGCATTGGGCACTTCGGCATTGGCAACATCAACGAAAACGGGCAGCGCCTTCTGGAGCTATGCTCCGTAAACTCATTATGTGTTACAAACACGTACTTTGACCTTAAGAGATGCCAAAGAACATCATGGCGCCATCCCAGGTCTGGCCATTGGCATCAATTAGATCTTATTCTCTCAAGGAGGAAGAGTTTGGGCTGTATAAAAATAACTCGTTCCCTCCACAGTGCTGACTGTGACACCGACCATGCACTGGTAGTCAGCAAAATCAAAATTTCGGCCAAGAAAATATACAGATCAAAAGCCCCTTCAATCCCTAAGATCAATGTAACAGCAATCAGAGATGAATCAAATAGAAAGTCATTTGAAAAGTTATTTGCTGAAAGCATGGATAATGTCACCCAATGTGACTCGGTAGATGAAACATGGAACACTCTCAGTTCAAAAATTCATGACTGTGCCATCAAGTCTTTTGGACAGCATAAAGTTTCAAACAACGACTGGGTAGCCCAGAACAGCGAAATTCTCCTACCTCTCATTGAGCAAAAGAAATCTGCTTTCAATGAGTATAACAAAAATTGCAATCAGAGTACAAAAACTTGTTTGAAAAATGCAAAAGCTAAACGTCAGCTGGAGGTAAGACGTTGCGCCAACAAATACTGGACAGACTTGTGTAACAGCATACAAGAGGCAAATGAAAAGGGAGATATGAAAACCGCCTTTAGTCAGATGAAAGTAGCTCTTGGGCCAATCATCACCAAAAGCGCCCCACTTAAGTCTGTAAATGGTGAACCCATCACAGATAAAAATGAACAACTGAATAGGTGGGTAGAGCATTACTCTCTGTTGTATTCAACTGAGAAAAATATTCCACCAGATTTTGAGGAACACCTCCAAAAACTGCCAATAATGGCCGAACTTGACGCTGAACCTTCCTTAGTCGAGCTTTCCAATGCAATCGACCACCTGTCTGCTGGAAAAGCCACAGGAAGTGACAACATTCCTGCAGAGGTATTAAAAGACCTAAAAGGCCCACTATTACCACACCTGTATAATCTGTTACTGCAGTGTTGGAAAGAAGGCGTGATACCACATGATATGAGAGACGCCAAAATTGTCACACTTTACAAGAACAAAGGCGACTGCAACAACTATCGAGGCATATCCCTCCTCAGCATTACTGGAAAGGCTTTTGCTCGCGTCATCCTCTGCCGCCTTCAACAACTGGCGGAAAAAGTCTTACCAGAAACACAATGTGGCTTTCGAAGCAAACGATCAACTATTGACATGATATTTGCACTTCGGCAAATCCAAGAAAAATGTAAAGAACAAAACAGGCCGCTTATAACATGCTTTGTGGACCTAACAAAGGCTTTCGACACCGTAAGCCGATCTGGCCTGTATGCAGTCCTTAAATCCATAGGCTGTCCACCAACATTGCTAAAACTTATTGCATCCTTCCACACTGACATGAGGGCATGTGTCAACTTTGAGGGCTGCACATCCAATTCATTTGCTGTAAACAGCGGTGTGAAGCAGGGATGTGTTCTTGCTCCTACCTTATTTGGTATATATTTTGCAGCCCTACTCAAGAATGCCTTTGGTCAATGTTCAGGTGGAGTACTTTGTCACGAGTGGAGTGAGTGCAATTAAGGGGATTGCTACAGAGCGGGTGTAGAGTAAGAAGGGCTCACAGTAGACAGCAAGTTAAGCGTGCTGTTGTGAGTAGTGGGGGGGTCTGAAGGAGGCGAAAGCGCTGTATAACTATCACTGCAAGTTAGAAGGTCCTACGGAGCGGACCTGTGAATAAGAGCCCATCGGGCGGACATAAAGGGAGCAGTCGAGAAGACTAGTGAGAGAGTCTTTCCAGTAATGACTGGTACGTAGAACGTTGATTGATTATTATGATTGATGTATTATATTATATTCGTCTATTACCATGATGTGAATAAGTATATGTGAGGAATGTGGAAGTCCTTGATATTGGATATAGCAATGTGCGCCATGAGCGATAGATGAAAGTGAGTTCATGGATTTGTAGCGCGAGTGAGTAGTGTGTACTCCGATGGAGGTGTGTTACCGTAAGATGTGTGGTGAGTGAAAGGTGAACTAGTGTGTGTACGCTTCATGGGTTGTAAGGAGAGGTGGAGTGAATAGAAATGGTGGGGTATTATACCAATGTAATGTTATTCTTGTAGGTGTCGAGGACGGGCCGCAGAGCCACCTCGATGAGCACAGGGGATAGGCCAGCATAGGGCCGGAGGCCACACATAGGCCAGAAGTGAGGCTGTCAGTGCAGGACAGTAGAGGCACATAAAGTCGTGGCAGTCAGGCCACGGACAGGGACGTAGATATGAGCGTGAATGTGATAATGCACTATTGCCATGTTGAGGGGAGAATGTACTATTGAAATGATGTGTTATTGCCCTGCTGAGGTGCTAGGGGAATGCTAAGGTGTATGACAATAGGAAGGTGATATTGAGAGACTGCGGTGCCAGTGAATCATTAATGTACTATTAAGACCCTGAGGGGAGAGGCTGAGGCCGAAGTGCCTTTAGGAGTAACTACCGGATTGTGGATCCGAGGGGGAGTGTGTGTGAGAATAAGGCCGTTGTACGGCAGTTCATTTCGATAATATAATGTATGTAATTGCGCTATTATATGTATAATTATGTTTAATAAATGTGTGAGTCTGATGGATTGTTTTGTTAAGTGTTAAACTTGTTTGTTCGTGATTGTCGTCCTGTCATAAACTATTACATCTCCCAGTCTGGGATTTGTGACATACTTATTAACACCAGAGTGGACGGCTCCATTTTTAATGTTGCCAGACTAAAAGCAAAATCTCGTATAGAGCATATTATGTTACAAGAGCTCCTCTTCGCAGATGATGCTGCAATCGTGGCCCACGATGAAACCACGCTCCAGGCTCTCATCAATAGCCTTGCCAAAGCCTGTGACAAATTCATGCTAAAGATCAGTGTCTCAAAAACTGTAGTTTTGACACAAGGCTTGAGAAACCCCAACCCAATCATGCTGAATGGCTCTCCTCTGGAGCAAGTGGGAAAATTCTGCTACCTAGGCTCAACCATCAGTGGTAGCACAGACATAACAACTGAAATAAATGCCAGAATAGGAAAGGCGGCCACAGCTTTTGGCAAACTCTCAAAAAGGGTGTGGAACAATAGCAAGCTGACCATCAAAACAAAGGTACTCGTGTACCAAACTTGCGTCCTAAGCACCCTGCTGCATGGCTCAGAGACATGGACCACCTACTCCAAACATGAAAGATCCCTCAACTCCTTCCACCTGCGCTGCCTACGCAAAATTCTCAAGATCAAGTGGCAAGACAGGATCTCAAATATCGAAGTTCTGAGCCGAGCCAACATTCCATCAACTCAGGCTCTCCTAGGCAAAAAAAGACTGCGGTGGCTTGGACATCTCCACCGTATGGAAAATGATCGCATCCCCAGACAAATTCTCTACGGGGAACTTGCTACTGGCAACCGACCCAGAGGTAGGCCACATCTGCGATTCAAAGACACTTGCAAGGTCACGATGAAAGCATTCAACATCGACCCCAATGAATGGGAGAACCTTGCAAATGATCGAAGCAGATGGAGACAAAAATTGCGCAGTGGCACGCTCGCAATAGACTTCAAGGCAAAAGAAACATACCTGACAAAACGACAGAGGCGGAATGAAAACACTCGCCAAAGTGAACCCAAAAGACTGACCTGCAATCACTGCCATCGCACTCTCGGGTCAAACATTGGTAGAATAAGCCACGAGAGAAGCTGTCAGTCAAAGTGAAAGTGAATATTCTAGCTGCTAAGACCGTCTGTAAAGACGCTAAAGGCCATATATATATGATATAAATTAAACATAGAATAAGTGGTTGATATAGATCTAGGTGTAAAATTAATCTTATTCTGGGCATATCATCCTGTAATTAGATCTAGATCTAACTCGATAGACTCAAGACCCAAGTTTTGAAACCGTGTGCATGTATTTTTTCTGTTAGAATCATAGAAGGAAAGCTCTTATAAAGAGATAGACAGAATATTGACCTCAAGTTTCCCCAATTAGATCTAGTTTTGAATACGATTGCGATTTTGAGTCAGCTCACAAAGTGGAAAGTTAGGGCGTGAAATTCTTGACCCGGATTATGGCTAGATTCCGTCTAAAGATGCGATCAAACATTTGTGAAACACCGGAATGATTTCCTCATTACTTTTCTAAATCAGTTTGGATGATAAAAAAATTAAGCTCGGGTAGTTTTACTGAAGAATTCATGCAATATTACTGCAGAATTCCAGCGGCGATGCGGGTTCACCATAGTAATCTATGCTCAGCTGTTCATGTTTACCACAGCGACCTCATTTTAGCGGCGCTGACCCAGTTTCGCGTTTTGGCGGAAGTGAACCCTCTCTATATATCTATCCTCTCTGCTTAAACTCACTGTAAACAGTGCAACATACTCTGGAATGCAAAAATTATAGAATATAACAGAAGATTCTGTAATTAGGGCTGTTAATGCAGGTTGATCCAAGCACTTTGAACATTAAGTTTGTCTGTGCAGGACCCAATAAAATAACCTCAAAGTTACAAATTAGGTCAGAGACATAATGTAAGATAAGAAAGATTCTATGAAAAAAGGCTATTGATCAGAATGGGCTCCACATTGGCAAAAATATCAGGAAACTAGACAGAGAACAAAGTCATGGAAAACCAGTGTAAGAGAGTGCACGAGAGTGAGAAAATGTGCTTTTAACAAATAACCTAATATTGATCTGGGGTGACCTGGTCCTGATGAGACTGGTCTGGGTTAAAACTGTCAAGGATTTTGACTGTTGGAGAGCTCTGATTCTGATTGTACACAAATCCTGATCACCCACCATCGGTTGAAGTTCCTTTCTTTCGGCACACAAGAGTTGCAACGTAAATCTGTCCCAGCTTACCCAAACAGTAACTTTTTTGCCTCAGGCTCTCCCTCCTCCACATGTCTATAGGACACACAAGGACCAACACTTGCGATTGACAGGGGTAATTTTCCATTGGTCAATTTCAGGACTTCAAGATATTTGGAAATGCAGTCTGGAGATTTTAAATAACAGAATTTGGGTTCAATTATCACATAGTTTCCATGATAACATAACACAATTTATATATGTTACGGCATCTAAGACACACCTAAAAATATTTCCAAAGTTGTAGCAATGTAAGCAATTATGTAACGTTTCTGGGAGGTTAACAACATGTAATAGAAATTAACATGATACCTAACTACAACTTTAAGGATAAAACAAAACAATAATAATTTTAATAACAATTATAAAATAATAATAATATAATGAAATAAATGCCAAAAAATCCACTATTTCGGATCTGTCAACCAAGACCATTACAATAAGGGACCCCTCATGGGGCACATATACCAAAACCATAAGAGGGCAAATTGAAACTGTCAGTTAGTTATGATTTTCATAAAATTAAGAACACAAATAAATTTGAATTTAAATGATTCTTGACATGATGAATTAGACATATACATGTACGAAAACTGCACAGTCCACCCTTACCTCTCTGCAAATGTTCTCGGAAGGATACTTCTTCATCTGGTGCTCTTTGGATGAAGGACAGGTAAGCTATAATTAAATTTCCAGGTTTCACTTTAAATACATGGGCATCTTGAAACAGAATTATATTTTCCCAGAGTCCACTTTACATTAGCTCTCACAGATAATAATAATAATAATAATGTATAGCATTTATATAGCGCATATCCATTTAAAATGCTCTATGCGCTTTAACCATTTGACCACCAAGAATTGCACCAAATGTTTGTCTAATGCCAGCTGTTCTATTTCTGGCTGAAATGGGGACATCCCAATTTGTTATCTTACATTAAGTGTGCTACAATAATTCAGTTAAATGTGCTAACATAATTATAATGGTTACTTTCATGTATTATAATTACAAATCACCAGTTCCTAGGCATAAACACACTGTATTACATGCTTAAAACCTGAAATGATATCATTTGTGAGTGTGCATGAGAAAACCCACAATATGTCGACAAAGCTGATTTTGAGAAAATCGGCTTTGAAGTGAAAATATGGGTCCGACACAACCTTCCAACTTGGCTGTTGTTTAGGGGACCGTGGCATGTTACAGGGTGAACTGTAGACAAGCAGTGAACACTACTCACTATAATCTCTATAAAAAAGGCTTTGTAATTAGACTATGGTCTCCTAACAATATAAAAAAACTTCCGACTTGGCTGTTGTTTAGGGGACCGTGGCATGTTACAGGGTAAACTGTAGATGAGCAGTGAACACTACTCAGTATAATCTCTTTAACGGCTTAGTTATTCGACTACGGTCTCCTAACAGCAATCACTCCAATATTAATGGGTCAATTAGCTATCGCCACTTTTAGGATTAAATACCGTTTTCTCAAAATTTTGTTTTAGAGGGGTCACTGACTTCAATTTATCAGAAATGTCTTATCCTTTATTATGTGTACAGAACTCAAAACGTCATGTTGTCGACTTATTGTGGGTTTTCTCATGCACAATCACATTTTCTAATTTGGAAAAAAAACAAAAAAAAACTTCATGATTGCATACCCATGCATAGAACAAGTGTTGCTTCCCTGTCATATTCATTATAACAAAGTCACTGCTATATTCAGTTACAAGTTTCCTGTTTATTTTCAGTATCTAGTATCATGAATTTAAGGAATGGGAAAATAATGGGAATCGTTGAAAATAATTAACTGTAACCTCAGGCCTTTTTCTTTTCTGTCTACTCATCTTGTCTGGTTCGTCACCTAACAGAAGACAACAATTATAATTAACAACCACCTGGCATGTCTTTATGCTAGGCAAAAAAAAAAAACAATCAAAAAACATAATGGAGTCGCATGCTGCTGGTAGCTAAAGTTCTAAACAAGAAGGAAATTAAATATTTACTGTGACTCTGTGGAATTCAGATGGGATGACAACTGCAGCGCTGGACTTTCCACAGGGAAAACTTGACTTTGTTGGCTGACCATACACTCCCACCTGTCAGGACAAGACAAAAAAACAAAACTAAAACCCGCATCTTCACTGATATTTTAGCTGCTTTCCCCACAGACCTGTGCTATCCTGAATACAAAGTCCTGATAACTACAATGGCCAGAATAGAATTGATCAAACTACAAAAAGAGATCTACTTGTCAAAGGCACAAATAGCTCTGCAGGTACAAGTGTCCTAAAAAAAAAACTTTATTATTTCAAAATAAACTTTGTACACAAAAAAAAAAACCTTTAAAAGAATTTGGAAACACCATTAATATATCTTTGTATTTACTGTCAAAATATCCAATAAGTACAAGTAACATATATCAAGTATTTAAATCTTAACTGTGAATCCAAATTTTCTGGCTATAAGTATAATACAGTTATTTATTACAATGTATGTCACACAAAAGACCTTTCAGTCATAGAATAATAAATGTCAGTTAGATACACTGCTGATTAAAAGACAACAAACATACCACTGTTTAAAAATATTATGTCTCATCAAAGTCCCTGGGGCTCCGTATTCAGCCAGATAAAACTTTTGGTTACTGCGTTGAACACTGGAAATGTTTATAAATCCTCGTGATTTCAACAACTGTATCAAGCTGGCATAGCTCTTGGTGGTAGCAGATCTACCCATACCTAAACAATGCATTAAAAATTACAGCATAATCAATTCACAAAACATCAAAACTTTTTGGACTGATGATTAATCTGAAACAAACAAATGAAAATGTGTTTGCTACATTTTGTACTTGCTATCGCTGAACTTTACAGCCCAGTAGTTTGCCTAAAAGTCCTCCTAACTATCACTGGGCTGGGTTAGTTATAATGCAGATGAGACACTGACAGACAGAAAAACAAAGAAGCTTGTCTTAAGATAAGTATGCAAGAACTCTTAATAAATAAAAAATCAAATTTTTAAAAACTTATGAAACTGTCCTTTAGCAAAATTATGCATATTTAGCATGGGCCTTGGGCCGCTTCCTTAAACTAAATTCGTTATCATCTCTTTTTTCAAGAGGACAGGGAGTAGAACAATTTGGCGTCATCCACTGAAATTTCTTCTCTCCATCAAACTCTGAAACCATGAACATGCAAGTAAAAACATTGACTTGTCGCGGAATGGCTAAATTTGCACTCAGCAGAGGTCATCTTCTGAGAACAATGTACAATGTATGTGGGTGGTCCAATTCTGTACAAAACCCATCCTCGGAAAGTCTGTGCAGTGTCCATTCACACCGTAAGATTTATGGACGGCACCTGGCTATTACGGGGGTGAGTTCAGTATTTAAGACTAATGTTCATGGGAAAGTTAAATCAGAGCTCTCCTTACTTCCATCCCAAGAGGATGAAGTTTGAATTTTAAAAATTTAAAAATTGGTAGAGTGATATTAACTGTTACCAGCGTGCAGTTGAGCAAAGTTATATCAAGTGAAATCAACGTATAGCTGATAAAGTTATTAAAGTAAAACCAACGTGTACTTGGGACACTTTTAAAACCAGTGTGTGGCTGGTAAAGTGTTAAAATAAAACCAACGTGTTTTTGGAAAGTGTTTGACTGAGATCAATGTGTAGTTGACCCAATATATTCACTCAGCATGTAGCTAGTGAAATAACCCTTGTTAATTGTTCATCAACCTTGCCTTTAATTTGGTATTCAATAGGACTAACATCATTATTCAGTTCTTGAGCGAGTTTAGATAGAATATAATGTGATTCTGTTGTGTTCCCCTACGAAAGGGAAAAGGAAATCCTGTTTAAGTTGATATTTGTATTTTCAGACTGCAGCTAAATCTGCCTTTTATTTTTTTAAGGTATTCGTTAACAACTCTTTAAGTAAGGATATTCTGAAGTATTGATCTGCATCTTATCCACCGTATCTTTTATTTGTATTTTTTTTTTTTGTACATTGTATTCTTCTTTAATCCCATTTGGGAAATTTGCCTTTGTGTCATCGCAGCCCAGTTATAACTGGAGCAGACACGTCGTCGCCACAGTGCAGCGCGCCAGTCGGCGGGGGTTTTTTTGGGTGGGGGGGGGATGAGGGGAGTGGTAAGGAAGGATTTTATTTAATTTTTATTTTTTGCTGTTTGATACATTTATCTATAAATCATATATCATCATTCATATTTAGACATTGTTCATAGTAGCATAATACCTTAGGATTAAACTTAATAATTAAAGCTTAGTAATTATTTATACTGCATTTTGGGTTTTGTCTTGGTGTTTTGGCAGAGCAAATGTGAGATGCCTGATATTCTGTAAGGGGTTGCAAAACTCGGCGAGCAATACCTTTGCTTGCTCCCGACTTTGGGACGAGGTTCCTGTCTTTCTTTTTAAGGTGTTACAAAACTCGGTGAGCAATACATTTGCTTGCTCCTGACTTTGTGACTTGACTCACAAGAAAAGTGTCTGCATGTAAATATGATTATGAATGTGACTGAACAGCCTCTTGAGAGCTTTCTCTTCCTCACCTTAGTGCAAATAACAGGAGTCTGAGACAGTCAACGACCAAGTCATTTATTTTTGTATTCATCAAACTCGTTCACCTCACGTCATATCCTGGTCACAATCACTTTTCATTTCAGATATAAGGCATGGCACACAGGGGCCGATTTTGATCGGTCAACTAGAATCTAGTTGGATAGTGATGTCAAGACACTGAGTTTCAATGAGACCTCATGCACCAGCCAACTAGGCTCATCTCACTAATTGGCCTTTTTGGTTTTGTTTTTCTTTATTTTCAGATTTCCACCTATCAGTCAGAAACTATTTCAAAAATGGTTGCATAAATATGCATCATTATTTGAATGACTAGTGTATCAGCTCTGCAGGAACGACTGGGATAAAAAGGAATAACAGGACATTTATTATGACGTTGTAAACAGACTATGAGGCCGTCGAGGGCCCAGCCCCTACAAACAATCTAGATTACTCGTAGGCTACAAGCTCTCTCAATCAATACTATTGGCCTACCCCTGTCTTCCATGAATGCGGATTATCTTCTGCTGGTGCAGGATCAGAAGTTTGACTGCCTTAAAAGTTAAAATCCTTTTCCCTTTCTTCAACGAATAGGCCTTACAGGCTAAATCTAGATCTAGATTCAAGATCTCTAAGCTTTCACTGCCACTGATCACTGGCAGTAGAAATCAGCTTCATCCACCGGTTCATCTTTCATCAGCAACAAACCTTACATTCTATAGACTTCTCAGACATTACGTCACATCTTCTCACACACGATAGTTCTCCATTATTTTGATCAAGATCACGCACTGCAGACTTACCTAAAACTTCATTTACCCCCAGATGCAGGGAGGACAATTCGGCTTCAGCTGTGATACAGAAAATGAAAGTAGCCACCGAGGTTTGTACAGCATGTGCTTATTACTTCCGGTAAATCTGGAATCTGTGATTGGACAAATAGTCCAGGGTTGCCAGTTTGGCACTTTTAGTGCCAAATTGTTCAAATTTGGGACTTTTTGAACATGGTTGGCACGAAAGCAAATTGGTTGGCAAGTTGGCACTTTTTTGGCACTCAGCATTGTGACTTGGATATACATGTATTACATTAACATACTTTCTTGATCATTCACTCCTCAAAGTCCTCGAGAGGATTACATTATATCAGAGGCTCTAAAATTATGAAAGAAACAACATTAGACAACACCGGGTAAGCCAGAATTTTGTTTATTCTAGAATTTACATGTATAATATTTCACTTTTATGAGTACGTGTGACTAAAATCCTTATTTTTACAAATTTGGCAAGTTTTTAAAGCATTTGGCAAGTTTTTGTCACATATTTGGCAAGTTGTCCTGAAAAAAACTGGCAACCCTGAAATAGTCCGGAAATCTCCGAAGACGGGATTCACGAGTCAATCAAGATGGCGAAGCTACGCAAAAATTCCTGATCAAATCAAAATGCCTGGTCTTGTCTTGTTCAGGAGACGCTGGACAATAGCCAGCGATGATTTTGTTTTCCCTAGCATTGGAGAGGCTCTCCTGAGGATAGCATGGTATTGGAGGGTTTTATCTTTATTTACCGTTTGATTTTAACGAATATTTGACGTGATTATTAATGTTTGCTGTAGATTCTAGTGGACTTAAAAAGATTAACTTGAAAAAAAACAACAACTATGGATGGGCACTCTTCTGTGTTGATCAGTTTTTGTTGTTATTTTTTTTTCGAAAGTCGATGCAACAGTGTTTTCATCATAGATCCAGACAACTTTTGAAGTAAATTAGGCAGGGAAAGAATGAGCAATAAAAATCTGATTTATCCAGCAGGAAATCACAGATAAAATCAGGAAGTAGCCGGTGGGAGGTACTCGTCATGAAAGCCTTGAATTTCAAACACTGCATCTCAGCACATATATTGTCACAGAATTTTTTTGCCTCATAGGCGAAAGACTTCCGAATGTGTCTCATGCCAGACTGCACAAATCAGTAAATCACTGAGCTGTGTGTTAACTATGAACATCCTGTAGCCTACAGTCCGCAGAGGAATAACTCGGTACTCACCAGGAGGCGGGGACCCCAGATGCATTGCCATTCCTGAAGTCACATCCTTTTGGATATTGGTATAGCCTACTCCCACATTTTGGAATGTTTTTAATACTTTCAGAAAAGGCCATGCTTATTCGCAGATGGATTTTTTGGGTTTTGTGACTTTATTTAGAAAGAGCTCCTTTAGATCACAATTCTGGCTTGTTTTGTCAAATAATTAGGCTTTTCACTCGGTAAGATGGCTTGATTCAGAGTAGCTAATGCATGGTGTTTCTTACGGTAATGATGCACCAGGTGTTGTCTTTTTTTTAGCGATACTTATCGGTTATCATGCCCTCAGTAGCAGAGACCCTGCTTAGTAATGCTTTTACTCAGGTTCCCTGATGGCATGCTAAGTAAACTCGCCTGCCGAGTTGGTAAGGGGGTTCGAATCTCAGCAAGGGCTGACTTTTTTTTGTTGTTATTGTTACTTTTTTTTTCTGCCTTTCCCCTCTCTGATCATTGTTGCTTTGCTCCAGAGTTAAAATTGTGACTGGGATTTTTTTGTCAGGTGTGAAGTCACAGAGAAAGTCAGACAGAGCAGATAAAAATGAACTAAACTTCCATGCAAACAAAAAAGTAATACATGATGTAAAACAAAACATGACAAATAGCTGAAGCAGAAGACCCCCAGAATATATTTTCAGCAAATACAGGATAGATCTAAGTCACGACAGAGAGAGATGAAATTTTCAGTTCACACTGACTAAAATAAATCATTACATGTTTAAAATTTGATTACATTTTTAATTCTACTTAGCAACTGTCCCATTCAATGAAAAGGAATAAATAAAATGAACTGGAATAAATAAAAGAAGTAATCTGGAGCAAGCTTGTAATTATCAGTTTCTCCACAAAATCCATTTGGAAAATCCTTAGGAAACGAAATGATTCCTAATAATGAGCAGTACTAGGTTTTAAAATTAAAAAAAGCTCCATCGTGGTATTGAACCCAAGACAGATTGAACCCATAGTCTGTGACTGGTAACTGCAGATGCTAGGCATTGCGCCACGGCAGGCCACAGTAGGCTGGAGGAATTCTCTATAGTAGACACCAAGAAACCCCTATCTGCGAATAAGATCTCGATCTTATTCACAGACGTCTGCGAATAAGCACTTTGTTCAGAAAATCTGGCCATGAGATGTATTCAGAAGTCCTTGCCAGAACTGTAGATATCAGTAGTGTTGTCTTTTGCAACGTCAAATGTGTGAGTTGCATCATAAAAGACCATTTATTACCAATGGCCCATATGTTTAAAATGAATTAAAGAGCCAGATATTTTTGTTTCAGGCTGATTGCTATCATCATCATCTATGCAGCTCATGAAGAGAGCTTTGGCTGTGATTATGGCCATCAACTGAAATCATTCTACATTGGTACACTGGTTCTCAACAGTATTGGCATTCTGAACGTCTTGCTTTTGTTGAGGATCAGCATGCGGGTCTGTTTTGCCAGGGGTTCACATTTTTTAAAAATTGTTTCATTCATTAAACTTAAGACTTTAATTTTGTTTGTTTGTCTGTTCCACAAATTTAGTTTTGTTTTCCTCTTGTCTTTTCTACTGTATATTTCCCACATAGCCATGTGAAAACAGAAGCATAGCTTGCAATACAAAAGCAACAAAATTTGTGTGACTTGTCAGAGTAATCATTTTTGGATGACATCATGAAAATTGGTCAGCTGATATTATATAGTGATAATATGAAATGACCTTAAAGGTTCGAGAACAGCCAACAGCACATAATTCAGTAGTTGGCAATTCTGGGATATAAAAGACTTCAGCTGGGTCCGGTCCCCAGGATAGTCCCCATAGACAGCTATTCATTTACTTGTTTATCTGCGTACTCTCATACCTATCTCTATTTATTTACCTTGTTCTTTACTTTGAATTCCTTCATGTATCTACATACAAACACACATCTGTAGATATCTATTTATTTGTGAAACTTTAATTAGTTCATCTCTGTTCGCTTAACTATACCTATTATCTCTAATCACTGAGTCATGCACAGAATGTGAATACATTCCAAATCACATTTCAATCAGACCCCCCCCCCCCCCCCCCCCCAAAAAGAAAAAGGCATCATGTAAATTTCTGTCCCCAGTTTTCTCAAAATTAACAATATATTTATTTGCTGATAATCCTAGCTTATGTTGACATTTCACACAGGGAACTATCAGAGACAGCTGGCCCAGGAAGCACATAAGCTGGTGTTTGTACAGTAAGTTTCTCCTGCTCATCCCTGAGGCTATATGGGTTTGTTTGTCCACCTACTGGGTATTTGGACATTCCTATGACTGCACATGGTCAGTGGTATGGACTGCCAGAGGAGCTGTTATTTGTTCCTGGATTGTGGGATTCATTACCTTTGTTGGTATCGCAATTTCCTTTGATCCCATGGGCTCCATCGAGCAAAGACGAGCGGTCAGCTGTAGAATGGGTCGATCAGGGGAGTTGGGAATAACTGTCAGCAGTCTCTCTGCCAGCAAAGTATGGGAGAGAAGGTATGGCACTGTCTCCGTGTGTCTTGATCAAGATGATTTTCCATTCATTTTTCCTATCGAATCGTATGTACACAAACTGAAAGCTGCTGGCACTTTAGAAAGAAACTTCCCTATGATTCCTTTCATTGCCCATCTCTGATCACAATTTAAAATTTGAGATTTAAGTGTCACTTGGTTACATCAAATTGTGTGAAGATTTCATTGTAATATTATTTCTGTATTAGATACAAATTGCCTTCAGTTACTAGTTGTTATTCTTCAAGTGGCTTATTATAGGTCTCACAGCCTAGGGACTTGTTGCATAATGTGAATAGTTTTTATTTGGCCACAAACTGGGGGTCAACAACCTGGCAACTCCTGGCCAGGAGGGACAAGGGGAACTACTGGGAAGGAGAAATAACGGACACTCCCTGTGGAGTCACACAAAATGGTGGCAGCGGTTTTTTTAAGAACCTAATCCAGATGAAATCGAAACATAGCCCAATCATCCATACCTATCTTAGGGATCTAGACAACAACAATCAACAGTAATTGAGTCCATCCTGTTTTTAAATCTAGATCTAGTCAGATAGGCTAGATTATACTGTTTTTACAAGATCTGGAAAAACATAAGCCTCATGGCTGAAAGAGAAACGACAAAACCTGTAATCGCAGGCATTAGACCACCAGACAAACTGGTGCTGGGGTCTAATCCCGTAGAAACTTGGAAGTTATGTAAACAGAGGTGGAGCACATATGCCATCCTGTCGCGTCTTGAACACTTAGACGTGAAGTTCCAGGTTGCTCTGTTCCTTCATAGCCTCGATGATGAAGCGCTCCGAATATACAACGGATTCCAGTTTGCCACAGACGATGACAACCATAATCTGCAGGAGATCATCCAGAAGTTCGATGGCTTCGTGATCGGAGAACAAAACGAAACATACGAGCGCTTTAAATTCAACAAGCGAAACCAGGCGCAAGGCGAGACGTTCGAAGCGTTCCTGTCTGACCTTCGCCGATTAGCGAAAACCTGCAATTTTTGTGATAACTGCAGAGATTCCCTTATCCGTGATAAGGTAGTCACCGGCATTCACAATCAAGAGGCCCGCACTGATTTACTAAAAGAACGACAGCTCACTCTCGAGAAATGCATCGATATCTGCCGTTCTGCTGAGGATGCGGCAACCCAGGGCAAGGCCCTTGAAGATTTTTCCAGTGCAAATAAGACCGAAGTTGAAGCAGTGAGACTAAGTCGTAGACCCGAACACCGATCTGCTTTGGGCTCTCAATCCGGAAACTCGTCCAACTCAACTCGAAAACAAGGTTACAGTAACAGTAACGCACGTGGAAACGCACCCAAATCGTCATCTTGTCGATTTTGCAGCTACGGGAAACACGACCGGACGGATTGTCCTGCACGTACAGCACGCTGTAACAGATGCAGGAAAATGGGCCACTACCAAAAGGTGTGCAGATCTCAACCTGTGACCGAGGTGCACTTCGATCAAGACACCTCGGACTGTGATCTCCCTGGTTCCTTCCTAGGTCACATTTATCACCCCAGCTCGACTCTGCAGGAACTCACCGATGACAATGACTGGGTTGTCAATATCCATATCGACAAACACCTTCATCCCTTTAAGCTTGACACTGGGGCGTCAGTCACAGTTATGGGGGAAAAGGACATAGGTGTAGCACCTAATAAATTGAAGAGGCCAGACAAAGCACTCAGAGCTGCCGGGGGAACCAACCTAACAGTATTAGGCTTCGTTGAAAAAACTCTAAGAAATAAAGACAAGTGCATTGTGGAAAAAGTGTACGTCGTCAAAGGTCAAGATCGCTCTCTACTCGGTCGAGACGCATGTGTCAAGTTGGGTTTGATAGCCAGAATAAACCAGCTTGATGAAACACCAGATTTTAAGAAAGAATTCCCAAAACTGTTCAAAGGCTTAGGCAAGCTGCAAGAGCCGTACACCATTAAGTTGAAGGATGGCGTGGAACCTTTGCATATTTACACTCCACGCAGGATAGCTCACCCTCTCCTTCCAAAGGTCAAAGCTCAACTCGACAAAATGTTAGCTGATGGTGTAATTTCTGAAGTCACAAATCCTACTGATTGGTGCGCAGGAATGGTGGTTGTGCCCAAACAAGATGGTTCAGTTAGAATTTGCATAGATCTTACGGCCCTCAACAGAGCTGTCAAGAGAGAAGTTCATCCACTAAAGTCTGTAGATGAAGACCTCGCACAGTTCTCAGGTTCGAAAATATTCACCAAATTGGACGCAAGATCAGGATTCTGGCAAATTCCTCTTTCTGAAGATTCACGCAAGTACACAACTTTCTTAACACCGTTTGGAAGATTTTGCATGAACCGCCTGCCCTTCGGCATTTCCTCAGCATCAGAAGTTTTCCAGCGTACAATGACTAAGATTCTACGAGGCCAAGAGGGAGCTATGTGCCACACTGACGATATCATCATTCACGCTCCAGACAAGGCCACACATGACAAGCGCGTGAGACAGGTCATGCAGCGTTTACAAGACGCAGGTCTCACACTCAATGAGAAATGTGCCTTTTCTCAGATATCTTTGAAATTTCTTGGTCATGTCATCAATTCATCCGGCATCCACGTGGATCCCGACAAAGTCAAGGCCATCATCAACTTTCCACAGCCACAAACTATCACTGAGCTACAGCGATTTTTGGGCATGGTAAATCAGATGGCAAAGTTCTCACCACGGCTGGCTTCATTAACAGACCCCCTTCGTCTCCTACTCAAAAAAGAGAGTCAGTGGATATGGGACCACCCACAGGAGGAATGTTTCAACGCCATTAAGACACGGCTAACATCATCACCTGTTCTTGCCCATTACTCGCCAAATCTAAAGACTATAATTGCGGCAGATGCATCCAACAATGGGATTGGGGCAGTTTTGATTCAAATCCAACCAGACGGTTCGCGGAAGCCGGTCAGCTACATTTCCCGCACGTTGACTGACACAGAACAGCGATACGCGGTCATTGAGAAAGAAGCCTTGGCAGCTACATGGGCATCAGAGAGGCTTAGCGAGTACGTCCAAGGCCTTCAATACGTCATAGAAACTGACCACAAACCTCTTGTGACCCTCCTCATGTCTAAAGAACTTGCAAAGTTGCCGCCTCGCATACAGCGATTCCGTCTTCGTCTTGCACGCTACTCTCCCGAGGTTGTGCATGTTTCAGGAAAACACCAGATCGTGGCGGACACTCTTTCCCGAGCTCCTTCGAGTAAACCTACTGAGGCTGATATCTCTTTCTGTGAAGAAGTGAACGCTATGGAAGAACAGGCATTCGACTCCCTTCCAGCAACCCCTCAGAGAATCATGGAAATCATAACCCACCAGAAGTCAGATCCAGAAATTGCCGAGGTTCGCAAGTTTTGCACTGTTGGATGGCCGACCTACATGCCTGCCAATACCTTGTTAAAACAGTATTGGACCAACCAGCACCACTTTTCTATCGTGAATGACCTCCTTTTATATGATGACAGGATTGTCATCCCGAGAGACTTGCGGTTAGATATCCTTAACCGCCTGCATGAAAGTCACCTTGGTATCACTAAATGCAGAGCACTGGCGCTCAGCTCAGTCTGGTGGCCGAACGTTATGAGCCAAATTGAGGACATGGTAAGGAAGTGCCTAGTTTGTGCCAAGTTACGCCCAGATGTTAAAGAGCCACTTCTTTCATCTTCTTTTCCTGATCGACCTTGGTCACGTGTAGCCATGGATCTTTTTGACCTCAGGGGTAAAACTTATCTCGCTGTGACGGACTATTATTCAAGATGGCCGGAGATTAGGCTTTTGGACCAACTTTCCAGTGCACATGTGATCAACAAGCTTAAATCAATCGTAGCAACCCATGGAATTCCTGATGTCATGATGTCCGACAATGGTCCTCAATTTGCCAGTTCACAGTTCAAGAAATTTGCCAAAGATTATGGTTTCACTCACATTACTAGCTCACCAAGGTATCCTCAGAGCAACGGAATGATAGAACGAGCAATTCAGACTCTCAAAAACCTTCTGAAAAAAGCAGATGACCCTTACACTGCACTTCTCAACTACAGAGCTACACCTCTGCAGAATGGATATTCACCTAGCGAACTGCTAATGGGTAGGAAACTCCAGTCTAAAATACCCATCACACAGAAAAAACTTGTCCCTCACGGCCCAAGTCAGCGACTTCTCGAAGAAAGGGAGAAGAAGTATAGAGAATACCAGTGCAGACAGTACAACAATCGTCATCTCGTCAGATCTCAACCTGACCTTACTCCAGGTGAGAGAGTCTACATTAAAGACATGGGACGCAATGCCCGTGTAGTCCAACAACACCACAGCCCCAGATCGTACGTTGTATGTCCAGACAACAGCAACACCCCAGTGAGAAGAAACAGGAGGTTCCTCGTGTCCACACCACCTCAACAGGAACAACCACCTCGAGGCGACACAAACGATCAAAGCTCCCCTGTTGTTCAAAACGAGCCACCACCTGTACAACAGTCGAGTCCTCGACCTACTAGTACCTCCCAAACAAGTAGATATGGGAGAGTCATCAAGCCGCCACAGAGGCTTGACCTATAATTTAATTTTCCATAACTGTGAACGGACGACTCACCAGGACAGTGCAGTAATCGTCCTATAGCAAGGTTTTCTTTTCGTGTGTGTCGAGGAAAAGACACTTAGTAACTATATTTCGTGTGCCAAGAAGGTCACTGAACTTTACTTTTGAGTGAATTGATGTAAATGAGATTGTTGATTCATGTGGATGAATTGGGTGAGGATGGCCCATCTTTGGGGGGGAGATGTTGCATAATGTGAATAGTTTTTATTTGGCCACAAACTGGGGGTCAACAACCTGGCAACTCCTGGCCAGGAGGGACAAGGGGAACTACTGGGAAGGAGAAATAACGGACACTTCCTGTGGAGTCACACAAAAGGACTAGCACTTTGTCGGATAACTCATCAGTGGAGGTTGTATTGAACTAAAGGATGTTGATTTTATATCTTGAAAACCAGAGCTCTGAACACCAGTGTCCTATATTTTTCAGATGTCATTTGTTGTGCTGTTGTTTAGTCTGGAATCCAGACACAAGACAAGCACTCACTGATGTAGGGAAACTGGTGGCTGAGTTTTTTCATGTAAGGTCAACCTTTTTGTCTTTGTGCACAATGCATGTCTGTTTGTCTGTAAGCTAGTTTGGGAGTCCATGAGTCATGTCCACATTGGTTTGGAGATCTCTCCTTTTTTTTTATCTGGAAGAAACGGGATATGGTACAAAAACTCAGAAATTATGATTTTGATGAATTTGAGACTGACAGAAGGCCTTGCCACAACATTTTATCCACCACATATTAATTGCCATATTTATAGCGTTGTTCATTCAAAATGGAAAGTTTCCTAAGATGATGTCACCAGGTTATCTTGTAATCATGATTTCTAAAATACACTTTGAATTAGTGATTTCCTGTGATATTTCACAAGTTACACTCTTTAAATGTAGCAAATGTGATTATGGACAGAATTCTGAAGAAAACAACCCCCTGTTACAGTCTTCTATACAGAAAGAATGGAACTGTGCCAAAGAAGATTTAATAAGCTTTTGTTGTGTTAGTCTGAAGATAGATGTGGATCCTGAGATTTTGTGGTAAATTTTGTTGTTGTTTTTTTTACTAGTTTATTTATCCATTTATTGTTTTTGTCTGCTGTATTTGCCTGGTACAAAAGGTCATATTACTGTAGAAAATGTGAAATGTAGCATGATCGCTGCAAGAGATCTCCTGCAGGAGAGGTGACTTTCACCGCAGTGACAAGAGACATCCAATTTTGGAAGTATTTAGGCTGCGCTTTACACTGGTGTACGGCTTATTTCTTTGTGCAGGACTTGGATCTGGTACCATCTGATATTGCTGCTGGTTTGATGTTAGTGCAAGAACAACAAGTGGACGAGGATGTACAGCTTAGTTCAGTGGTCAGTTCTGACCATCCCGAACATGAACCTGTCTTAGGTGTCATGCCTCAGCCTAAAAGTTGGATGACAGTAAGTACCAGGTTTCTCAATTTGAAGGGATCATTTTTTGGGGGGGATGAACAAAGAAATTCTACGTTGCTGTCAGTATTAAGCCAGCTGCCACATCGTTCCTTGAAATCTAAAGATTCGGGACAAATTGAAGTGTGTTCTTGAATTTCCCCCAAATCGAGGAATCGTGAAGATAAATTATGTATTGGTTAGTGAGAAAATCCCCCTTAAACATACATGGACAGCATCACAAGGAACGTCCTGCATTTTTGTGCCCATCAGTCTGTTCATAAAGTGTTTACAGACAGTAATTTTAGTGGAAGGGCTTTGATTAGGACAGTTTGTAAGTGAAGCTGAATAGAGAAAATATAGCTGATCAGTGAACAAAATTCAGGAGTGTCTGTATTTGGCTTCACTTGGAAACACACTCCGAAGGACTTTCATCTTCAAAGGTGTAAACCTGCCAGGTATATCTGTGTTTGAGAAGTTGTTTTTCATACGTCTGTCTGACAAGGTCAGTGGACATCATTGTCTTCAGTGTCCTGGATTCCGAGAGAGACAGAAATTCAAGCAAAACTATCATAGACACAAGGATGTTTGAAAGACTTGATAGCTAATACCAGCTACCAAAGAGTTAGAAGTGAATTGCCTTCATTGAAACTGATGGAGCATGGTGACCATTGACCAGCTGTTACGATGGCAAGAAGATGAACCAGATGTTATATTTTCTCTCACTTAAAGACATGATAAATTTAGTCGTAGGGTTATTTACCTCACTATATGTGAGTGTGCATGAGAAAACCCACAATATGTCGACAAAGCTGATTTTGAGAAAAACAGCTTTGAAGTGAAAATGTGGGTCCGACACAAAATTCCAACTTGGCTGTTGTTTAGGGGACCGTGGCATGTTACAGGGTAAACTGTAGACGAGCAGTGAACATTACTCACTGTGATCTCTATAAAGGCTTTGTAATTAGACTACGGTCTCCTAACAAGATCCAAAAACTTCCGACTTGGCTGTTGTTTAGGGGACCGTGGCATGTTACAGGGTAAACTGTAGATGAGCAGTGAACACTACTCAGTATGATCTCTATAACGGCTTAGTTATTAGACTACGGTCTCCTAACATCAATCACTCCAATATTAATGGGTCAATTAGCTATTGCCACTTTTAGGATTAAATGCCGTTTTCTCAAAATCTTGTTTTAGGGGGGTCACTGTCTTCAATTTATCAGAAATGTCTTATCTTCTATTATGTGTACAGAACTCAAAATGTCATGCTTGCGACTTATTGTGGGTTTTCTCATGCACACTCGCATATTATCTGTAACGTTTTTGATCAGTTAACGTATTCATATCTTAATTTGGATTTTAAAATGGTAGAGATTTGAACCACGGAATTCATGTTTTTTTCACTTCATCAAGAACCTCAACAAGACAATAAATTTTTAGGTATCCAGTTGAAATTTTTTAAACCAAATTTTGTTCATTTTGACCAGCATCAATTTTTATGATTTTTGCTAGGTTTTGTTGATTTGTTTCATTTGCTTGTTTGAAGTTTTTAAATGCAAGTCCACAACTAATCTGTAGTTTTTACTTACACAATTACTAGGTAGGCAACATGGCCCACTACATGAAGTTTGCAATGGGCAGCTATGGATGGCCATTTTACATTTACCAGAATTTGGCAACAGGTCTATGCAGGATTTGCACACAATGCAGGTGAGATGGGTGTGTCTTTGACCAGTGCAGAGAGGGAGAGAGTGAGTGAAACTTGTGCATGTTTGGCAAAAGCTTAGGGAGCAGAGAGAGTGAGTGAGGGTCCATTTCCTCGATGATTGTTGTACTGACAGTGAGAAAAGATGCAAGAAGGGAACACTTTCTTTGAGCATTTGTTTATGTTGTGCAGTTACTGTCGTCATATTTACAACTTCAGCAAGTTGGATGGACACTTCCCAGTTTAAAGGACCCCTGGACAGCAATGTTGTTTTCATCAAAAGAAATTCGTCACCAATATTCTACAACAACAAATTTATATACTAACAGACAGCATTCAGGTGGAAGGATTAGAAGATATGTATTTCCTTAGGGTACCAATAGTTTTAAAGACACTATCCTCATTAGTATCATAGCAGTATTAAAACTACAAACAAGAATTACTGTCAGGCAGATGATAGTTATTTTGCAAGACTCAGTATGAGATCATCTATTCTTTTCTCAGTTTAAAATTGCATGTCAAACTGTCCGAAGCTGCTCAAACTGTGTTTAATAAATGTTTTACATGTCCAGTTGCTTAAGGTTGCTGCTTAATTGTATGCTGAATAGTTGATTGCTGAAGATATCAGTTTAATTTGGAAAATGCACTGCTTTCTGTGTTCTAACCAGTTGTGCATGTGATTGAATGCAGGGTTTAGTTGGGAACCAGAAATCAGACCAATCAGCTGAGAGCCAAATGTCCATGTAATTTCGAACATGGCGCTCCAAGAATCAGACTAATCAACTTAAAGCCAGATGTTCATGTAATTTCAAACCAAGAGCTCCAAAAATCAGACCAATCAATTAGAGCCATATGTCCATGTAATGTCGGACAGCAGGCAATGGTAACGCCATCTTTTGTGCCAAGTTCTAAACCTTATGTTGTAGTTCCTCAGATCTGTGTGTCTGCAGGTTGAAGCTAACAGGAATATCCCCTCTATTGTTGTAGCAAAGCAGATATTCTGTAAAACATGATTTTTGGAGGAGCTTGGTGGCTTGCCTGCATGGGAGATGTCCCTTGGGCTGATGCGCTGGAAAATTCTGAAGTACAAATATACAACCAGTGTAATTGTGGTGATCTCTGGAATTGTGTTTGTGTTTGATAAACTCGTGATTTAAGCAAATGTACCTTTTTCATAATATCTTTAAAGTTTATTTACTGGACAAATTAATAGCTGTTGTTTGACTTTTTCCAGTCTTTACACAGAGTTTAACTAACCAGTTCATTACATCAGAAGTTGATCCTGACTCTCAGTAGACCTTGTGTCATGTGGGCTGTTTTTTTTTTCTTTTTCAAAGAAAATTTGAGTTCACACCTGAGTATGATGTTGACAGCTTTTCATTTTTCTAGTTTATTTCCGTTGAGAGACCTTTTTGTCTCTTCATTTGACCATTTTAAATTTTGTTCTTACCTTTTTTTAAGACCAACTATTTCTATGTACATACATTTAGCAAATTTAAACAACGCACCTTCTCCTTTCAGTGATTAGACTCCATCAATAAATCATGTAGAATGTAATTACCCATTCTCAAACCAGTACATGGAAAAAAACAAAATTGAAGTACAGACATTAGAAAAGTAACTGTACAGTCCATTGGCCAGCATGGATTGTTCACTGTGAAAACCATCTAGGCATAAAGAGTGATGGAAAAAGCAAAACTTGATCTTCTTTCAGTTTCTGTGCCCTGAATTATTTTGTTTGCAAGTGAGAACGTCTTCATAACATCAGTTTTCTTGAGTTTTCTCCCACAGTTTTGAACTGCAAAGAAAACTGTTTTGTTTGATGTTTTTTTTTTTTTTTTACATTTATCTGGTCAACACACAGACACATACACCACATTCTGAGAAGTATTTCACAGTACAAACAGGCAAAATCAAACCACTAAGCCATGGGTGAAAGTGGGGCAGAAGTTGGTCTGAAAAATTTGGCACAGCCAGAATTTTAATCACATTCCTCAAGCCCTGCTGAAATATTTGGAAAAAAAAAACTCCAGAAAATCTTGACTTGTCTTTTCTTTTCCTTTTGTATGATTGTATGGTTTTTGTATTATTTCTTATGTGAGGCTTTGCAATATACAACCTTTTCATTTTGCCACATTTTGATGATGCCCCGCTGGTAATTTAACCAGAGAATACTATTACTTACTTATATTGGCTGAACTGTTTACAGGATTTTTGTTTCCGAGGACAATAGGTCGCAGGACTTGTAATTTGATTTCACTTTCACCCATGACACAAACAGATGTTTGTTGTTTGCTTCTCCAGCTCTGGGTGGAAAGCCGTGCAAATTTTGGATACCCCAGGACACTTGAATGTGTCCTCTGACTCGCCTTATTCCCATACATGTTGGGACCAAACTGTTTCAGAATGTTGTGACTATGGCCTGTGTAGCTGCTCGCATGATTTGTCTGCCATGTTGTAAGTTTGAACTGCGGACTCTGAGCACTTGTGCCTATAGCTGCGTTATTTGTGTGTGACACAACAGTTAGTTGACCTGTTTTGCTATCTTTTAGAGATGAACTGGGTCTTGGCAACATGAGGAGGAGAAAGGGATATTAAGCCTTACTTTGTCAGGCAGGGATGTGTAGTCTGTAGGCAGGATTTGTCCACTTCTGGGCAGACCCCACCCTCTCAAGATTTTCATCTGCCCTCAGCCATTAAGGCCAGTGTATATTCATGTATTCATGGTGTATTCATAAAAATACAAACTATGCAAGTTTACAACTAGATCTAGATCCAGTTCTTTCCAATGGTTTTGGTTCATTTTCAGCCCAATGAAGATTTTCCAATTCCCACCTGTAATAATCACCCCGAACACATGTAATTAATCCCACTAAACACTCCACAATTCACATTAAGACCCAGTTTGCCTCTGCCAATTTGTCAGTGCTAAACACAGGAGATTTCACAGTTTGAGTTTCTGTATTGATTTCTTCATTTAGCTTTTCTTTAATTCAGGTTCATCTGAAAATTTATGGTACATATATTGCTTTTTATATCTGTGTAAATAACATTCAGTGTTTTGCATGGGAGATAGCATTATTTATTATAATCTTTTCAGCCTAGAAGTGTGCCTTTCTCTGTACATTTTTTATTTTATTCATTTTTTATTTTTGTGTGGGAAGGCCGGAGAACAGTTTGCCTAGACCCAGAACACTTTTTTTTTTTAGCCTAGTTGTTTAGAGATTATCTGAGTTTACAGAGTGAATAATATAGAAAAACTGACCTTAAAACTCCTCCAGCACATAAATTATCAGTAGAAAGTTCAAATCAGTCTGTGAAATTCCCCCAAAATGTGTTGTTGCTAGTTGTTTCGGAAGACATGCTAAATGACTAACTGCCCATCTCCCAATTAATTCCCAAAAAAGGCTGGCAAGGCATTGCATACATAGCCGTAACCTTGAAACACTTGTTGTTTTGTTGATATCTTTTGCTTCTCCTGTAAAGTTTTCCAAACTGTTACTGTAGATTTGCCAGTTTGCACATCCTTTCCAGAATTCAGTATTATTGATGTCAAAGGGAAAAGATTACATGGATGGATTTATAATAAGAATCTGCAGTTGAGAAATATTTGTTTCTTGGGCATATTAGAATTTGTAACTGGAAAAGTCAAAGATGTTAGTTTCTGAAAGTGGGAAGTTTCACAGGAGAGAGGTTCCCAGTTCTGACATCGGGAAAAGAATTAATCTGGTTTACGATTGGTGGAGTCACCAAGTAGTCAGTTCTCATCACAGACCCAAATCTGAAGCCAGCTGATTCACATATGATTTTTGATCATCATATATGTAGCTGAAGATGGGAAAAATACATCCAAATAGTTTCAAATCAAATGCCAGAATTAAAGTTACCAAACCATTATTCAAGACACACTGTGGAGAAAAGTTTTAAAGCCAGAAGTATTTAAGAATTTCCCTACTTTTCCAGTTTCCATTGAAGGTAGATATCACAGGTGATCCTTGGGCATGACAGACTGAGCACTGGTTACTGTAATTCACAGTACAAGTGGGTCATGACAACATTGCGCATGGTCCTGCTTCAGAGTTAAAAGGCTGTGCGAGATTTCAACAATCCTGATATAGCTGTCTTCACTTACTCAGATTGAAGAAAAAAACTACTACTCTCGTGGCGCTTTTGCACTGAAGATCTTTTTTAGCAAGAAAAACCTTTCCTGTGCATTTGTCTTTGCCACTGAAGTTTTGAGAGATTTGTTCCCCCTTAACAAGTTTTGGGACTTGCATCCCTTAGTTGTATGTTTGAGCTCAAGACAGAATCCATGTGGCAATCCTGCTGTGGGGAGATTTACCCTTTCTGTTTGGTTGGCATTTCAGAGCTATGGAAAAGGACTCTGAATGGTCATTTGGGCATTCATTATATGTCTTTCCAAACTGTTGTAACTGAGAACATTTGTTTCTTTCACAATGTAAACATTTGCAGACATGGGTGCTTTCAGTTTGTTTAATGGATAAATTTTTGTATGAATTAGAATAATGAATTGAGTACTTGTAGTCTAGTGGGCAGGGCTGTCAGAGTTCCGCGGATACGCGAAAATCCGGGATTGAGAAAGGTCCGGTCATCCGCGTTGAAATGTCAGTTTCTTTGCTATCCATCTACAGCCAGGTACATTGTATCGTGAACAGAACTGTAATCAAGGGATTTTTAAAATAACCCGTTCATCTACAAAACAGCAAGAATTTTTCAAGTCAAACGGGGAAGTTGTTTGGTTTTACATACTCATGTCATGAGAGGAAGTCATCAGCATTGGACAGAAGTCGATCGCGCTTGCGTGAACAGCATTCTGCTAGGCCGAAGTTCAGGGGTTGGCATCATTATCCACTGACAGCCCTGAGTGGGTTTTACAACTCTCTAGAAAACTAACTTCTGACATTGTATGTAGCACTGCTGACCAAATATATATGGTTTTTAAATTAAAATTTTTGTTGTTGTTTATTTGGTGTGTGTGTGTGTGCTTCTCCTCACCAAAGATTAATGTTTTACAGCATGTTTTCTCTGTTTTAGTTTCAGTTTGCTTTCACAAGAAATGATGCTGTAAAAGTGAAGGCAAAGAAAACTTTTTGGGATAGAAAGGGTTTATTGTAAGTTAAGAGCTTATTCTGGAATTCTTTGTCAGCAAGTCCCACGAGTTTGGTCCAGCTAAGAATCTATCTCCCATGTCTCTAGATTTGACTATAATTCAATTCCATAGAATGTCAGAAAGCCGGCAATTGCAATTTTTTGTTGTATCAGAATATATTTTTTTTTAGTTTAGTTGTTTTTTTGTTGTTTTTTTCTGTCCTCGGTTTTGAAATATTGTGTTCACTAGATTTTTGGGTGTGAGAATTCTTGTGCTATGTCAAGTTAATCCGCACCATGCTGTTCTGTTTATGGCAAATTACTTTGGACGATGCTTTCTTCTGTTCATACATACAGTTGATATTTGTGTTCCCCACATAAATGTTTTATTTTCCAGCCTTTCACATTCAGTAAGCTTTTTTTACTCTTAGGATATTTCACACATCATTTTGTTCTTGTTTCATATATAATTATATATGTATATATATATTATCTATGTATATATATTTCATGTGGCAATCCTGCTGTGGGGAGATTTACCCTTTCTGTTTGGTTGGCATTTCAGAGCTATGGAAAATGACTCTGAATGGTCATTTGGGCATTCATTATTTGTCTTTCCAAACTAGTAGTCAGGTCAGAAAAATCTGCTACTGGTAACATGTAATCCAGTACAACCTGCTTCATGAACTGGTACGCTAGCATGGTATCAGTGGGCGTGCACCTGTCGGTGCAAACGGCCAGGGCGGAGGAGGTTTCATCTAACCCAACGGCCACATGCTAGGGCACAATGTGACCCTCAGTACTTGAGTCCTTCATATTGGCCCCCGGTAGCGGTGTGGTCATAGGCTTGTTTGCCTAAATCACAGACGAAGAATTGAGCAAACTTCCCGGACGCAGCTTCGAAGCTGGCGGCAGCAGGCCAGTGGTTGATTGATAGGGCAGATGGCAATATACCGTCACTCTGGCCTGGATATCGTGACACAGAGCATCCACCAGTATTGGTGTTCTTTGGTTTGGGTCTTTCACCCTAGTCAGTTGGGACTGCGAGGCTGTGGAGTAGCCTACAGGCAGCCGGTCAGGCAATATGACTGTCCCTCTGGCATCCCCCTGCACCTGGATACATTTCCAGTCGTCTTGACCCTGTCTTGCCACTTGGATAAGTTGTGTCCAGGCGAGAGAGTGAGTCTGATGTTTGCGCAGCTCTTTCTCACTAAAAACAAATTCTTTGCGCCAGTCTTAACACTCACCTCGTCTTCTTTCATCTTTGTCTCGTCTTCTTTCCTCTCAAAATTCCAACGGCGATGGGCGAGTGCGGTGGCAGCAGGTTTGGATAGACTGGAAGCTGTTAGCACAGACCTACACGTTGGTGGCTGTGGGCTATGGTCGCTTCATCGTCGATTGAAGTGGAGGCGTGGGGAGGCAGCACCCACAGTAGCTGAGCAGCCTTATTTAAGGATAGCACTGCTCACCTCAACTGAGGAAGGGGCTAGAAAAGGTGCCCTAAAGAAAGCCCACTTCACATCACCCTGACTGGTATACCGCGACCAGTGGGGATCCCTTTTTGCGGTCGAAACAAAAAGAAATTCAGCTTACTCAGGCTAGGAGCCTGGAATATACGCACACTACAGGACAACTCAAACAACCCGGAAAGACGCACTGCACTTATTGCCATTGAGCTCAACAGGTACAACCTGGACATAGTGGCACTCAGTGAGACCAGACTCCCTGATAGTGGCCAACTCAAAGAGCTCAGTGGTGGATACACCTTCTTCTGGAAAGGCAAGGGTGCAGTCGAACCGAGACAGCATGGTGTTGGGTTTGCAATTAAAAATGACCTTGTCAGAAACTTGCAGTCCATGGCAATTGAAATAAATGACAGGCTAATGACACTCAGGATCCCAGTTGGGAAAAGCCAGTCAGCCACCCTCATTAGCGCATATGCGCCCACCATGACAAACCCAGATGAAGCCAAAGACAAGTTCTATTCTGATCTAGAATCTGTCATATGCTCTGTCCCGGCAGCTGATAAGCTGATTCTCTTGGGGGACTTCAATGCTAGGGTTGGCTCCGAAATCTCAGCGTGGCCAAATGTTTTGGGCCCTCATGGAGTTGGTTCATGCAATAACAATGGGTTGCGCTTACTTACTTTGTGCGCTGAATTTGGCCTGTTCATTACCAACACAAATTTTAGTCTCCCCATGAGAAACAGAACGTCATGGATGCATCCCCGCTCAAAGCATTGGCATCTCGTAGACTATGTCATTGTGAGGAAGACTGACAGAAAGGATGTCCTTGTAACAAAGGCGATGTGTGGTGCCGAGTGTGGAACTGACCACAGACTCATTGTTTGCAAGCTCAGACTAACATTGAGGCGCAATAGACGCCCTCAAGGGAAAGCGCCACCTAAACGCCTAAATGTTTCAAAACTCTGCTCAGCTGAGAAACAGAGCGAGCTCTCATCAGAACTCTCCTCAAAATTGGATTGCGTGACTTTTGACCCTGAGAACATTGAACAGAGCTGGACTGACCTAAATACGACTGTACACTCTTGCGCCAGCAGCACAGTTGGTTTTCCTGTCCGCAAGCACCAGGACTGGTTCAATGATAATGATAATGAAATCAAAGTGCTCATCAAAGAAAAAAATAGTCTCATCCAAGCTCACTGCAGTGACCCCTCTTCCACAGCAAAAGCTGATGCACTGCGTGCATGTAAGGGTGTACTCCAGAAGAAGCTGAGGAAAATGAAAAATGACTGGCTAGAAGAGCGAGTAAGAGAAACTCAGAAATATGCCGACACAAACAACACTAGAAAGTTCTTTGAGAGCCTCCGAGCTGTGTTTGGACCATCCCGCTCTGGCACTACGCCACTTCTTGCGTCAGATGGTTCAACACGCATTGTTGAATTGAATGCCATAATTCAGCGTTGGGCAGAACATTTCGGAGGTGTGCTAAATCGGCCATCAAATATAAATACTGAGTCCATTGACCGCCTCCCTCAGACTCCTATTAATGCAGCTCTTGCCAAGCCATTCACAGCAAATGAGACCCGAACTGCCACAAATCAGATGTCCTTTAACAAATCACCAGGCGTGGATTCAATTCCTGCTGAGGTGTATGCCTTCGGTGGAGAAAAGCTTATTGAAAGGTTGACCGAGTTGTTCAATCATATGTTGAAAGCAGGGAAGCTGCCACAGGACTTCAAAGATGCTTCAATCATCCATCTGTACAAAAACAAAGGGGACAGCCAAGTCTGTGACAACCATCGGGGAATCTCTCTAATTTCAATTGCTGGCAAAATATTGGCAAGAATGCTTCTGAATCGCCTTCTTGATCACCTCTCGTCAAATGTCTTGCTTCCCGAGAGCCAATGTGGCTTTCGTAAAGAGAGGGGAACGGCGGATATGATTTTTGCTGCCAGACAGATTCAGGAAAAATGCATGGAACAAAATAAAGCGCTGTATATCACATTTGTTGACCTCACAAAAGCATTTGACACAGTGTGTCGTGAAGGCCTCTGGAAAATCTTGGCGAAGTTTGGGTGTCCACCCGAATTCATCACAATAGTGCGCCAGTTTCATGATGGCATGCAAGCTGCAGTCAAAAGCAACGGCAGTGTTTCAGAGCCCTTTGCTGTCACAAATGGGGTAAAACAGGGTTGTGTCTTAGCCCCAACTCTGTTCAGCATCATGTTCTCTGCAATGCTACAAGAAGCCTTTAGCTGTCCTCCTCAAGGGGTAAGCATCAAGTACCGAACTGATGGCAGTCTATTCAACCTCAGGAGACTTCAGGCAAAAACCAAAACCAAAAGTACTCAAGTCTGTGACCTACTATTTGCTGATGATTGTGCACTTCTGGCACACGATGAGGATAGCATGCAAAACTGTGTTGATAAGTTCTCTAGTGCCTGTGACAACTTTGGCCTCACAATAAGCACAAAGAAGACGGAAGTGCTCCATCAGCCTACTCCAGACGACAAGTATCTTGTGACCCCAAATATCAAAGTCCATGACAGTCTTCTGAAGGTGTCGGAGAACTTCACCTATCTTGGCAGTACACTGTCTTCCGCGGCTCGTGTTGATACTGAAATTCTCCCAAGAATCAGCAAAGCCAGCTCTGCATTTGGCAGGCTTCGAAAGAGAGTATGGGATGTTGCCGGCATTTGCACAGACACTAAGCTGAAAGTGTACAATGCTGTGGTCCTTCCCACCCTACTCTATGGGGCTGAAACCTGGACAGTGTACCAATCGCATGCCAGAAAGCTAAATCACTTTCATCTGGCCTGCCTTAGAAAGATCCTAAGGATCAAATGGCAGGATAAAATTCCAGACACTGAGGTCCTCAATCGTGCCAAGGAATTGAGCATCTTCTGCCACCTGAAAAAAATTCAGCTACGTTGGGCAGGACATGTTGTCAGAATGCCCGACTCCAGACTCCCTAAGCAAATCTTCTTCTCTGAGCTCTCCAATGGAACGAGGAATGTTGGGGCCCCAAAGAGACGTTACAAAGACACTCTCAAGCAATCACTGAAGGCCTTTGCCATTGATGTGAGTGAGTGGGAAAAGCTCTCGCTTGATCGTGCAAATTGGAGGGCGGCCCTTACCAGAGGCAGCAAAGCATGGGAAGCTGACAGAGTCCAGCAGGCTATCAAAAAAAGAGAACGGCGCAAGAAAAGGCCCAGCGGTACTGAACCAACGGAGCACTCTTGTCATTTATGCGGAAGGGTCTGCAGGGCAAAAATAGGACTTATCAGTCACATGAGAAGCCATAAGTCATGAAAGAACAGTCTTTCCATTCTGTCCTCTGTGTCCTTTAGTTCTCTTTATTGTCCATGTGTTGAAATTCTCTACAATTTCTGTTCTTTATTCCTCTGGTGTTGTTAAGGTCATCATCATACCTGATGGACGAACTATTATTATTATTATATATTTCACACATCATTTTGTTCATGTTTCATATATATATATATATTTTAACTAGGTATTCTTTGAATATCCATGTACCTATTCTAACATTAGAGTGTAGCTATTAATTACAGCTTGTTCAGGTATATTTCACTCAAAAATGTAGATTGGTATTAGAAATAGTACTTGTGTTTTCTAACTATTGTCAGCTCATGATGTAGGTCCTTTGATCTTGACCCTTACAAAACAAGGCTCAATTATTGTACCTAAGGTACAAATAGAGAAAGATTATAACTTCTGCCAAATCATGAAACTAGGTCAGTGCAGAAAACAAGAATTTGGAGAGGATTGTAGGCACCTTAAAAAAGATGCTGATTGTTTCCTGTAATTTCTCCACATTTTTGGGGTGGATTGGAACTTTAAAAAGCCATCAGTAAGCTCTTTCTCTCACTAAAAATGTGCTAGTGGACCATATTTTACCACTCTAACCTACGTTTAGCACTTTGCTGGGCTGCTTCACGGAGCCTATCATGTGTGCAAGAGCAGTCAACCAGTAATGATCCTTCTCATTAAATACACACTGTCTGATTATATACCAACATTGGAACCTCTGTTTTCAAAAATGGGTAATTCTGGAATGAAAGCCAAAGCTGTGAAGTTCTTCTGTAGTTGTGAAAATGTATCAAGAAACAGAGAATCTATACATTGTTCTACAACTCAGTTTGCTCTAGATAGTCCTTTCCTCCACTCCTATAGTATATTGCCTATGCATTGTACATCAGGACAGTAGGGTTTTATGTTGTAATGTATGAATCAGATGACTGACTGTTTTGAGGAGAAGCTTATTTCTATTGCTTGGTTTTATATAATTTCATTTCCAGCCCCACCAGGGACACTGCATTGCATGCATTAGTGGCATACATGGAGAACAGAACAGCTGTGTTTTGTTCATAGCTAGATATCTTTCCATTAGGAATGAGTTAAATTCTATGTTTGAGCATGACTAGTGCTTGTTTGTGAGAATAAAGTATAAAGGGCTAAATTAAATTCTATTTATAAGCATGACTAGTGCTTGTCTTTGAGAATAGAGGTCTAAGTAGATGCATGGCTTGTCCATCAGAAACATGTAAACTTTCATGCAAGGCATTTTCTGGAATCTTCAGAACTTCTGGTGTGCCGAAACTGGCTAGAGATTAACGTCGCCAACCAGGATGGTCATGTAACAATTTTGTTCGTCCATCACCAGATGCTGCTCGTGTGTCCGGAAAACTAACGGAGTGTTCAGCGACAACATCTGTCAGTGTAACACGGCAGCTATCAAGAAATTTTCTGGTGTGTGTGACGATGATCTGATTTATGTCACATTTCATAACCAGGTATGTTTTGGGCCAGGTGTGAACTCTGTCATGTTAACTTGAGATCTTAGAAGCAGTTACTGACTTTGCATCTTCAACAGATGTTTAGAAAATTTCCAGCATAAACTAATGGGAACCATCCAGAAGATATGTATGTATATGAGTAGCATACAGTGGGAGGGTTATAGGAGCATTAGCATGTCTTTCAGTTATTGAATAAAAAATGGCAGAAAAAGCAAATAAACTGTTGAATTATATAAAACTCAACTGTGTTGTAGAAACAGTCTAATAGTCCATGCAGATTGCCACTTAAAGCTTTGGAACATCAAGGCTTTTGTCATGAACATTTCCCTTTCTAACAGCTGTATACCCATATAAGTGGAAAATAGAGATTGAAGCCAAGGGTATGAAAAGCCTGCATGGGGGAAAGGGATGGTGAAAAATTACCAGAATTCAGGGTGAACATGTGTATGCTCTATCAATGACCCTATATCTGGTGTTGCAGGATCATTTCTTTGCGTTCCAAAGGAAACTTTCCTAAGTGACGTCACTGTTAATATATTTAACATTTAACTGTTACTGTTAAAGATGAATACAACTCTCTCAAAAACAAAACAAAAAAATTTAAAAAACCGCTGATCAGCACTGCATTGTGGGGACGACATGTCTGTACCAGTTGTAACTGGGCTGCAATGACACTAATGCAAATTTCCCAAATTTGGTTAAAGAGGTATGCAAAGTACAAAAAAGAATTTTTACTGTTTTATATTTTACGAAGTTGCAAGTTACTAACATTTCAAAATTGTACCTGAATCTCAGACACTGTGAGAGTATGAGAACCCTTGGAGGAAACATTACAGTAACCCCAAATAGCATACATGTAGTTTTATCACCTTTCAGTGTTGGTACTCATGGTTTATTGTTGATGTCTCCATGGTTTCCTCAGTTCAAACAAGTGCCATTTTTTGTGGTGCTGGACAGAGCTAAAAACACTGTGGTGATCAGCATCCGAGGAACAATGTCTTTGACTGTGAGTTGTCATACCTGTTCACTCATCCATGAAGGGGTGCGGTGGGGGAAGTCTACATGTATGTGTCTGGGGCAGCTTAGAATCTGAAGTTCATTGATTTGACAGGCATGTCAGGAAAACCTGTATGAACATGAAATTTCTATAGAGTTTTTGAATTTTGTTGAAGTCACAGGTGCATTTCTTTGGGTTTTTCTATACCGGTTGTCATAAATCTTTAATACAGTATTTTATTTAATAGTCAAAGGGGAAATTGCTGTTTTAGATTGAGGGGATTAAAATTAGGAGGGATCTAAGTGCATGTGAGTAAAAACCAATTGAATTTATCATATGTTTGCAATACTGACATCAACTCTTCAAGTAAATCATTAGAATATTAAATTCAATTGGTTCATACTGAAATTAAGTTTTTTTGCTTTTTTTCTCAAAAGCAGTCTCTTGGCATTCAGATCCGTTCTAATTCTGACCCCCTGTTTTGTGAATTGACAAGTTGAAATAATACAAATAAAAAAAAAATTACATCTGTGCCATGCAGGATGCCCTAGCTGACCTCTCTGCCAGTGGGGTCAATCTGGAAATCCCTGGAGTTGCCAGCAGTTACTGCCACGCTGCCATGCTAGACTGTGCTAAATACATCCAGACAGAGCTGGAAAGTTTACGCATTCTGGACACAGCTTTTGCACAACTGCAGGTGTGTGACACATGAAGGCGTATAGTCAGTAAGCTGTCACAGTCCATTTGCTGTATGATATAACTGTCACAGCATATAGAGCCAGTTTGGTGTACATTTGTGTGAATTGGTTGACTAAGTTGTCATTTATCTTGGGGTCCAGCTGAAGTTTGGGGAGTTGTGAAAAATGACTTGACTGACATCTGCTTTATTATCTCTATGAACTTGTCTCACACATAATTCTTTTATGTCATAGGTAGACAGATGCATCTGCTACCAAAAGAGTAGTTACCAACATGGCAAAAAAACTTAAGTGACTGTTTGTAATCAGAAACAATCAAGTAGAAAAGGGCCGTGTTGTCATTTACGTCATTTTTCCCTTGGGTGGCAGTTGTGTTGGCGCAGGGAATCTCCTGATGTGTTATAACTATAATTTTTCTTGAAAGTGATGTAATAACCTATAAATATGGATCTTCAGCTGTCATCTGTGTGAAAACCAGGCAGGTGATCATGGTCTGTACATTTTTCACTTTATTGATGAACCATGGGTACAAACCACAGAAACCTAAAAAAGTTGACTTTACAGAGGGAAGAAAAAAAATAATTAAGTGTGGAAAGAGCAAACTGAGATGGTTTGATCACAATGTGTTTTGTTTTTTTTTAATCAATCTATTCTGTTCTGTAGTAAAAATTTCTATATGTGATATAGAATGACAACCTCTTACGTCAAGAGATATTTGCCATTTATTGTTGTGTGCAACATTTTTCTGGTTTTGAAGTTTTGTCATGAAAGTGGTTCATCATCATCATCATTGCCTTTCTCACCCTGGATCAGGGTATAGGCCACCAACAAACACTTTCCATCCCTCTCTATCATGGGCCAGTCTCTTTACATTATTCCAAGTCTTTCCGCTTCGTAGCACATCATTTTCTCTGGCTCTTCTCCACGTTCCGCGCGGCCTTCCTCTTGATCTCTTGCCCTGGGGATTCCAATCCAATACCTTCTTCGTGATGCTGTTTCCTGGCCTCCTGAGAGTGTGGCCGATCCATCTCCATCGCCTCCTACCAATTTCCTCTCTGACTGGGCTCTGTCTTGTTCTTTTCCATACAATTTCATTGCTGACCTTGTCTGTCCATCTGATCTTAAGTAGCTTCCTCAAACATCTGTTGATGAAAACTTGGATTCTCTTTATGCAGGCCTGGGACGCATTCCAAGTCTCACATCCATACAACAGGACTGACTTCACGTTCGAGTTGAATATCCTCAGCTTTGTTTTGAGAGATATATCCTTGGTTCTCCAAATCTTGCTTAAGGACGTAAAAGCTGCCTGTGCCTTTCCAATTCGTGCTTTGACTTCTGCCTCTGTTCCTCCCTTATTGTCAATGATACTACCAAGATAGCAGAAGGTTACTTCACTCCTAATTTCATTGTATGTATAAATGTCATTCTAATCAGTTAAAAACTTTTCGAGATATATGATTTGTGACGTAATGTTTTATGCGTTTTAGCCCTTTTGGTGACCGAACTTCAAGCCTCATTTTCTCGAAAAGGCAAAAATGCACATACAACAATATGGCAAATACCCAACAATGTTTTCTCTGTTTTCACAAAAAAAAAAAAAAAAAGAAGAAATTGTGAGATTTCGGAGTTGGCTGATTTGTGCCACAGGCTGACAATGTGTATTAGGAATTCTACAGTTGTGGAGTGAAATGTTGGTAGTAAGTAACACAGGAATAATGCATACTTCTGTTCGCAGGAGGGGGCGTCACTGGTCATTACAGGTCATAGTTTAGGAGCTGGCGTTGCTGCGATCTTGGCTGTGTTGTTGCGACCACAGTATCCAGATCTTATTTGCTTTTCATTTTCTCCACCTGGAGGTCTGATGAGGTCAGTGAGTTGATACAGTGTGACAATTTCATCATGTTTAAGATAATGAATCAGTAGAGGTTCTCCTATGAAACTAATGAAGCTTCTGGAGATCCTTTTTCAAATGAGTGCACTTTGGGTGTTGCCCTGTTCTTGGTGTGGTTTACAAAGGGGTCCCAAAAATGTAGTTCCACCTCTGAGTCAGACCAAATAAAATATGAACTGCATCTTTAAACCATGATAGATTTGTGCCCAGCCATAACAACATAATCAAATGGAGGTAGAATAGAGTTCATCCAGTTTTCAACAAATTTTATTAGTATGAATATTGCTGGTCGGCTGTTGGAACCTCATTTAAACTGGCCTTTGAAGCTGTCATCTAATTGCAAAGCCAAAGAGAGAAAATACTGAGTTGTGTTCACTGGTCAGCTAAAAATTTCTGTATGAAATTCTACGTTCCCCTAACAACAGGCTCAAAAGCTAGTTGAATGAGGTTCCAACAGCCAACTGATGATATGTATTTGGCTACAGCTTTATCAGAGTTGTACTTGAACAGCAGAACTATAGGTAGAATGCGCATATCCGCCATCTTTAGTGTAAGGAACCATGCATCACCATGGCGATTGTGGCATTGATTTTGATTCGTGAGCTGATTTACACTGTGAACCCGGAAGGCGTCGCGAACCAGCCGGCGGTGAACTAAAAGTAGTTCGCTATAGTAAACAATGGCACGTGTGTACATGTTCAATGGAAGACGTTCAGTCAATTCTTTCACTTCCTTTCCCTTGTTTACACGGACTGTAGGGAATCTGTCCAGCTTGGATCCATCCTTTCCACCCCTTTCATAACAATCAACTACAGTGCAACCAGCAGGCATTATAACCGCTTAGACGTATCTCGAAGATACACTAATCAGCTGATCCACCGGCCATCTTTAGTGTAGGAAGATGAAAACAAAAAACACTCTGTGATGTCATGCACATTCTACCTATTCCACTGTATTATGTACACCAAAAAGATGACTTTGACCCACATTAATCTGGTATTTACACTTATATCCACAGCCAGAGTGCCAGTAATTACACAAAAGACTTTGTATGTTCAGTGGTGGTTGGCAAAGATTTGGTCCCACGACTGGGAATGTTCACTCTGGTAGACCTGAAAGTGAAGATCTTACGTGCCTTATGTGAGAGTAACCAGCCCAAGGTCAGTCTTCTTATAGACATGCAACATTTTAATGTCTTTTTTTGTTTTGTTTTGTTTTATGTCATCATTGAAGTCCAAATATCAGTTATGCCAGACAGGTCTTAATTGAACACAATTTTGGCTAGTTTAATGGTGAGGGCTGCCTCTGTTGATGAAGATTTTGAGTTCATAGGTTTTATCATAATCTGTTCAATGAACTTAGTCCTTCCAATAATATCTCCAATAAAGTGAAACATTCCTTTGAGATTTCTTTGTTAACTCTCACCCCTCGCGCTACCCGTAAAGCCCGCTGTCCGGTCAATGACCTTACTCACGGAGAATCTTATCTGGGGTCACTGACCCTTGCCGCTATAGGATGACCACACATGCTGTCCACGTGGTTCGGTTTTTATTGATCGGTATGAAAACATTCGGTGCTGTGCCGTATCACGCTTGATAATGAATTAACCAGCAAAACCTTAGTCTGTAAGTCTCTAACCAATGATCTAACTTATTATTCCAAACTGACAGCTGTAGTTTTCGTGAGAACGAAGCATGATAACTAGCCACGCCCTCCCAAGCCCTACACAAATAGTTTCATCCTGATTGACAAATAAACCAATGTGGGCATTTGGGGCAAAGATTATTTCAGAGCTTGTTTCTGATTGGTTCTTAGATACAGACAACTCCAGATGGTGGTCAGCTTGTGAGAAAATGAGATAATATTGCAAATTTGTTGAGCAACAGTTCGCATGTCGATGTTGCATCTTTTGAAAGTGTGGGGAGAGCCTTTGAAAGCTTAGTCTGTGTGATTCTGACCAATGGTTCACTGGTTAACATGTCCATGTCACAATGTCTTTGATTTAGAAGAGATACAGTGAACAATAACACGGTGGTTACGTCTCAAAAAGGTCAGTGACCCAACGCGTGAAAATACGGCTTGCGCGGTCAGCTTGATCTTTCTGACTTTTGCTGCCTGTGCGGCGTGAGCGCTTGGGAAGCATGGGCGGGATTTGACGCCCTACGCAGGATGAGGGTTAAGAAACTTGAACATATTATGTTTTTAGTTATGGAGAGAAAAAGAAGAGGCAAAGTTCTTTTCTGCTTCATCATCACCCCGGGTTTATGTCGTAACACTTGGAAAAGATATAGCACTTTTCAGAATCGACACCTCCACATGATGAAAACCAAGTCTTTTTTTTTTATTTCAGTACAGGATTTTAGCTTCTGGGTGTTTGCGTATGCTGTGTTGTTTAGATTCATCCAATAAGGAGGAGGCCAGTCGACCAGTTGTGTGTGAACGATCAAATTCTCGCTACACAGAGGACAGAGCACCAATATTACAGGTGAGAGACAACTGACAGGTAGCTGTACCGCAAATTAGTTCAATTTTTATTCACTCACTGCGTAATAAAATAAATGGTCTTGCAAAGGGGGATTTGTAGAATAGATTTGAATAGGACTAAAGATTAAACATTATTGTACACCTGAGATAGTAAAGCTCAGGTTTGCAAAAATATGTTAAGCATGGATGGGAATCCCCACGAAATTTCCTGATTTCTTAATTTAAAAAAAAACTTATTTGCAGAGGTGGAAATTTGCTATTAGAAGGAAAAAAGACAACAAAATGGGAGGGCAAGTTATCCAAACATTGCTTTGTAACATGGGCAATAAATAAGCTGTATTCTGATTGTCCAATACTGTATTTCAACCTTTTCGTGTGTGACACACAGTTTGCAGAGGCACGTCATGTCAGAACTTCAGGAAATATTTTTGTCAGTGTTTCCCATCCCTGGATAACAGAGTGAAAGAAATGGAATAAACCTAGAGACAGGAATTTACCAGACATCTTTGAGATATGACAAAATGAGAGAGTTGAAGGGAATTTGTCAGTCATGTTGCAAGAAGGAACATGGTTGTACAAGTGGTACAACATACCTCTTCTTGTTGGTAGTCCATCAGAGTCGCACAATGCCTGGTAGTCCATCGGATGTTAACATTGTCAGCAAGAAGATCTAAGAACAACTGACAGGTTTTCTGGAGCTGCCATGTCGATGTGACAATCTTTGAAAAATCTTATGTCACACGTACCTCCCAAAGCTCCAGAGACACCCACAAAAAATTTTTTTTTGTTAAATTGTAAACTCAACGGAGACCTGAAGTGTTTTCTGGAGTGCTGTCTGATACAACTGTAGCATTGTAAAGTTTGATGTGTAGCCCAATGACATGACGTGTTTGACAAATTATTGCTATTCAGAGTATCAACATTTGCATGTTCGAAGAATGTCACATATCCATGCCACTATGAAACTGACAGAATGTATTCATACACCCTTGTTTCAGGTCAACACTATTCAGGTGCGATGAAGTGTATTCTTCCTTTCAGTGTTTTTCCTGCTTGCTTTATATATAAGCATGTGTTGTTCATACTTAAATTTTGATATTCATTGCTTTGTATGTGGCATTTTCTTTATTTTGGGGGCCAGTGGCTCAGGAATTCTTCCAATTTCTTTGTTTTTAAAGCAAAGGATGCCTGGTAAACTATCGTAACTCAGTTTTTACACATTTTTCAGGACAAGCAAAAAAAAAAACATGAAAAACTTTCTCTATAAAACTTGATAGTTACAACATTCTAAAATCATTATTTAACCCCTAGTTTTGAGAATTTAACCCCCAACTTATAAAACAATGTAGCATACCAAACATCCCAATTTTTGTAAAAGGTCAAGTTACGATAGTTTGCGAAACAGCCCTTGATATGGTTGTTGTTAAATGTTACATGTTTTGAAGTAGCATGTATTTTTGTTGTCATGCTGTCTGTGGGATATTTACAGTAGCTACTGACAGAGGGTAGTATTTAACATATCTGCAGAATCAAAGCTGACTTAATATTTCAGAACCCTTTGAGCATTGTGGGATAGATTACATTGTCCTCAACTTCCAGCCAAGTTTTGGGTTGGTGTTTGGGGTAACATTTCAAGCAGAGGCAATCAAATTAAACATTTGAGTCAAGCAGTCTCATTTGGATCTTTTTTTTTTCTTTTTTTTCTTATTATTTGCATGGTTATGGAGATGACGCATGTTACTGATATTATAAAGGAGGATATACATTAGACGTGTTTGTGAATATTGTAGTTCGTGCATGTAATGTGGAGCGGATTTTCTGATGGTCATTCTACAGTCCAGAATTTGTTACATTTGATTCAGCATAAACTTGCCATGTTTTCTTTCTTTCCTGCCTTCTCTCTTTCTTTCTTTCTAAAAAAGAAAGTCTACAGCCAAAAAGTATACAGGATGTACACATGTATATGAAGGCTTTGCCACATTATTAGACGGTCATGGGGAGAAGAAGAGAGGGAATGACAGAAGGATGGTTTTTGGCTGTATCTTTGTTCCAGCACAGATTTATCATCACAACAAGTTATTTCAAAATCTTAGTTTATTAGTAGTTTTATTATTACATAGTAGTTTACACACTGGAGATCATTATGTTTCCCCATTGCCCACACATCATAGCTGATTCAACAGCAGGTTTTTCTGGTGTTCTTATCATTAGGAGCCCATCCATAAAGTATGTAGGCTCAGAGGAGTGGGGTGGTGCCCCCAGCATATGAATAGTGTTCAAAGCGGCTAGGAAGTGTGAATAAGCTTTCAATTATGATTATGAATTTAAAATTTAGCTTCTTTTTTTTTTATTTGAGGTCTTTATTTTAGGAGGTTCGCTGCCCTTGGCATTTACACCTCACTTTACTTGTTTTATTATTTCTTGTTCTGGCAGGGGGGGGGGGGAGATGATATGGATAAATTTTAATGTATTAATTTCAAATTTTGCCCGGGCAGCGGCCTTTCGGCCTGCTCTTTACGATTTCCAACTGCCAAGGTATCTTTAACGTGCGCAACGTGCACACGGGCCCTCCGAATTTTTTCGTCCTTATCCGAGAAGACTAGGTACTCGATCCTACCCCCCAATAGGACCAGGGACTTGAAAATATGAGAAAAATCCAATTTCCAAGAACTACTCGATCCTACCCCCCAATAGGACCAGGGACTTGAAAATATGAGAAAAATCCACTTTCCAACATGCCTGCACTGCCCGGGTTTAGAACCCGGGACCCTTGGCATGAGAGGCGAGCACCTTGCCTCTAGACCACCTTGACCACCTTCTTTTTTTTTTTTTTAGGCTATTTCATATGAAACAGTCGAATATTCCATGCAAAATTTTGCTGTTTAAGTTTTTAGAACATCAAGTCCTCATTATGGACACTCACCATTCTAGTGGCTTTATGCTCGCACAAGGAGGGAAAGAGTGGATGAAGCTCAGGTGTGTGAAAAGCTAGATTGGGGAGGGGAAGTCAGAAATGGAACGTACATATTTTTTGGATGGCTCTTTTCCATGATGTAGTTTGCACATAACTACATTTCTCCAGAAGCTTCAATGTTGTTGGCTATACATGCAGGATTGATGGGTCTGATAATGTTGTCTTTCATATTTTATTCATCTGTCGCCAGCTTGTTTTGAGAAAACAACTCATTTACTTGTTGTTTTTTTCACTTTTACATCATCTGGTTTTACTTTTTTTTTTAGCTCAGGTATTTTTTTCCCGTCACTAAGCAGCCATAGTTCTTGCTTGTCCCAACTTCACTTTTTGCATAACTGAGAAATTTGATGTTAAACATTTGCCGCTTTAATGTTATGATAAGGAGTTAGAATGAATCAGAACTGTGAAACAGCTTGATAAGTGCATAAATACATTTTCTAAATAAATGCGTTTTAAACAAGTGTCTGAGAGTGCATATGTTACACCTTTTCTACACACTAAAAGACCTCCAGTTTTTCAGAAAATGAAGTTTGAACAAACAAGAACTGAGGCCACAACTAGCAGTCGAGTCGTAAATATTGTGTCAATATGGACCAGTTCTTATATCACTGTGTACTTCGCACTATTTTGTTAATGTTGTCAGATGAGTACTTTCAGTTCTTCATGTTGTGATGTTATTTGAAGACAATGCTGAACATTATGACCTTTAACACCCTATCTTCTTAATATGCCAGCCATTCTCTCTTTCTGGTCATGTTGTAAGTAGAACTTAAAAGCTCTCTAACAAAATAATTAAGTAGCTTTGAACAGATCTGCCAGCCATCTTGTGGAATACAGCAAATTCTTACATAATTTAGATTTATAACACTTTGATTTTAAATTTGATCTCAACGGGAGATTTCTTAATTTGGCCTGGATATGAAAATTTTAATACATGAACTATTCTTGTGAGTGTCTGTTGGGTAAATTTCATCAGAATTCCAAATGTATATATATTTTGCTGTTTAACTGACCAATCAGTTGCATTGATGCAACAAGCTGTTTAACTGGCCAATCAGTTGCATTGTTGCAACGGGGCATTTCTTGATCCTTGAGTTGAGGTCAATAACCAAATTAGGCCTTACTCTCTGATTGTTGATTGGTTGATTTTGATGCTGCATGTACAGTCAGAAAAGAGATTTTAGTGATACTTTAAATGCCACATTGAACAGGCTCAAATTAACAATGGTGAAAGAATTTTTGCTTATTCTGTTATTCTGAATTTGGACATAAATTATCAGATTGTAAAGCTTTTGCCAAATTTTTATGTGATCTGTGCAAAAATAGATATTGGCAGGTCTGTTTGCACTGGCACTTTTAACCAAACCCTTCAGATTGTCACACATGGTTTTGAGTTGTAATTGGAACTACCTACAGCAAATGATCCCAAAACACAGGACACCTTCCCAGGATGTGAGGGTACGTCTCAGATTTGATACTTCAGTAGGGAGATACTTTTAAAAAAAAAGCTTAACCCTCTTGCTTCACAGGGTGTATATATTGGCCATTGTATGTTGAAGAAGACTGACAGGGCCAATATATCAACCATACCGTTTATTGCTAGAACTGTACTGGCGAGACCGATGTATTGACCAACAATTGTTGCAGCATTTTTGCACTCCTAATTTTATACTACTTCCTGCTGTCTTTCTGCCCGATAATCCATTATTCTGTTAGTCCAAAGGAAGGAAGGGCGCTTGGGTTTGACAGCAGAAGGGTTAAGAGATATTGCTTACATCAAAAGAAAGTAAAAGAAATCCAAAAATCTGTCAAGGTAAATCAACATCTGGCAATGAAATTTTGATGAGATCATGGCAGCACCATCAGACTTCTGTATAAACCATTTGTAGATCCTGTATGTCAGTCACAGAACTGGTGTTGGAACACTGCATTCAGCATTAACCCTTACCACCATTCATGTCACTGGATACAAACTTAACCCTCCCAGAGTATCTTTGAGTCAGACTGACCCAGAATGTTGACTGTCAATATATATCAGGATCAAGTACTGTATTAGTGAGGTGTGACAGTCATTGATTTGCTCACTACTGTTGTTTTTTTATACCCTGTCCCATGTTGTGTCTGTATTGTATGGGGTTTGTAGGTGTGTCACACAATTGGTATGTTGGTTAGCCAGTTCATAGTATCATAGGTGAGTTAGTAGATCACTTGGAGGTTGTTTGAGTAGATGGACCATTTCTTAGGTCAGTAGATGGATATTTAGGTTAGTCAGTTGCCAGCATAGTGTGGAACAGAGCCCATGCAAAATAATAAATAAATCCAGCGAATACCTATTAAGAAAATTGATGTTGAGCCGGCTTGTTCTAAAAAAGACACACTATAGAACATAGGGGCTGAATGGGTTTAAAAAGGGGATCTATTGAGGCCCCTGCCTAAGATTTTATTCACTCATGTCATAGCAAACTTTTTTTTAAACAGGAAGTTGGATGAAAACTGCATGTTTCAAGATTTTGTGGTTGTTTCGGAGTTCTCAGCATAAGGTTTGCTAGCTCATTAAGTCAGGTGATGGATCAAGTTAGTTAGTGGATCACTGGGTTTGTAGATCAATAGTTAGGACTGTGGGAGAGTCAGTAGGTGTTTGTGGACATTTGAATATGTGAGTGGACATCAGTAGGTTTTGAATGGCAGTAGGGTCAGGTACAGATTTACAGTGGGGCAAGGAAATGAACAGGAGAGAAAAGACTTTGCAAATTTCTGTGAAAGTGGATGTATGTATGACAACAGAGCCGTCAAAATGTAGCGAAAAGAAAAAGCTGTATGTAGCAAAGCCTCATGTAAGAAATCATACAGAACAACAGAATCAAACGCAAAGGAAAGTGGCCTTTTATAATACATGTATGTATTTTATCAATGACAACAGAACATAAAACTAGAGAAAGATAATGAGTTTGTCCAGGTCTTTCATTAACTTTAAGTCCACTCCCGTAAGGCACTGCAAAAAAGACAAAAAAAATTCCTGTTGTTCTGTTTCTTTTTTTTTGTCCCACTGGAAAAAAAGTGTATGTGTTGCAATTGAATATGATGATGTGTTGTAGGCAGTTCTAGCCAATGTAATGGTTTTGTAGTGTTGGTTGTGAACTAACATGAGCTGTAGGTATACTGCACAGCCCCTTGTTGCACTGTGCAAATCATGAGACACAAATAGGAAATGTGACTTGTGTGGGGAGATTCAGTGGGAAATTGTAAGTTTTTACAAAGGAATGAAGAAATCTGTCATAGCAAACTGTAAACAGACAGAGATCTAGAGATTTCCAACAGTGAAAGGACAAACAACTTTAGTCAGTTGTGATCAACTTTTGCTGTTTTGTTAATGCTCGTTGTTTTACCTGCAATTCTTTGATCTGCTGCAGGTGATAATGTTTTGCATGATTGTTACACAGAAACTCCATCTCTATATTTTAGTTGTTGCTGAGTATTTGAATAACCTATAACTGAAAGCAAAAGCACATGTTCAGTGTTTATAACTCACATTTTAATGGTTTGCAGAGACTGTTAGTAATTATAAATCCTTTGAAAATGTGGCTGGGTGTGAGGCAAGATTAACATTAAAGTTAAGGTTTAGGGATAAGTTTGGTTTGGCTTGGACAGGAATGATAAGTAACGACACAAATTTGAGCTCCATAGTATTTGAGTACATTTACTTAACTTTTGCCATCGCTCATGGGTGGAATCCACCCCCATATGATTTGTGATGTGATACTCGATAGTTTGTGGGTGGATTTGGTGAAATCTTTAGGCTTAAGATGAAATTTGTTTACCATTTTAGAAAATTAGAATAAAATATTTCTATGAAAATGGCTAATTTTTCATATTATAAACAAATTTTAATTTCCATAGAAAATTGTTTCTCCTTTTGGAGGGCTTTCTCAGGAATTTGGTTTTTCATCTTGGTTTTGCCAGATTCACTCACATTTGAATAACGGCACTTGGATTCATGTGTTATCTGGCTGTTTCCCACCCAAGGATAGGGAATGTGGTGTTTGAAATGAATTCATTCTCTATGTATGTCAGTAGGTGGCAGATGTAATTTGTAGAAAACGTTTGTTGGAAAAGGTAAAACCAAGCATGCCATTCAGTGTGAAGCAACAGTGGTCAAATTGTGTTGTCCACTGGAGAATTTGGGAAACTTGCACTTTTCCTGACCCTTGGTGAATTTGTTGTGACTGACCCACACAAACATTTGTCCTCTGTAGAATTGAGTTGTTGGAGGCTTAAAATGACTTAGATTTGAGAGCAGAAATAATGGTTTGTAGTTGTAAAGATTGACAGTAATGGTAGAAGAGGGATAAGCAGTCCTGTATACTATTTGTTAAACAGTCTTTTCCATAAACACAGAAGAAACTGATGGATGGTGCCAAGTCATGAAATAATCTACAGACCACAGAATTATTTTCAATAAAAAGAGATTGAAGCTCCAAACAAAATTTTTATATTACAGGCTGATATTATTGAGTTTTATGGAGGTTTCTTGCTGGCATGTTTTTATTTTTATTTTTTTTTTATTTGTATCCCTTTGAATGTCTTTCTGAATGTACTAAATTCAACATGCAGTAAGAGATTGTTTACAGTTAAAATAAAGTTTAAGCTGATTGTCTCAGTCAGTGTCATACATCTCAAATCAATTTTTTTTATTAGAAGACAATTTGAAGAGTAACTTGGATTCAGAATTGATGAGTTCATGTACCTTTTTGTTAAGGCAACAAGGATGTCGAATCTTTGGTTGAAGTGAATATCTCTATTTTGACAAATGAGGAGGCAGTCACGTCTTGGATTGAAACGACGAAATCATGAAAGATGCAAATTGCAATAGTTAGCTTCTGTGAGTTCAGTATGCATCATGAAATAACCCAACAGTGATGCCTTTTGAAGATTCTAAGGTAAAAACTTAATTTGATAACTCCAAAAAACTCATTTTGAGCTCACCAATTTATAACTCTTGTTTTCTCCATCCCAGGATGCCCTGCAGATGGCGGAGAGACAGTTGGAGGAGGTAGTTCAAACACACTGGCCATTACATCCAGCTGGCCAGATTTTACACATTGTAGAGATGAATGAAGACTCGTAAGTGACAGTGATACGGCACAATCAAAATTGGATTATGTTTCTGTTCTAAATCATTCATTAGTATCAACTTTGGAACAAAAGGCAAATTCAATGGTTGGGAATTCAACAAAGATGAGATGAACTGCTGGTTTATCTATGATTATTATGATATCAGAAGATTAGTAAGATTCTTTAAAACAAAAATCAGAGAAGGACTACTTGGCATGTAAATCTCGTTCATGATTTCCGATTAGGTTTTATTTGTTTTTTTGTGCTTACTTTTTTTTTTTTTTTTTTTTTTTTGTACTGTTAATTATTGCTGAAAGGGACATATATATATAAGCCAGTTCAGCAACATTGAAATTGGCTAATTTGTGGGTTTTATTTTCTGAAAATGAATCGCAATGAACCCGATGAAGTTGTTCTGTTTCCTTAAGTCCATTTGAGTTATCCAGTTATTGCTGTAGGCAGCTGAGTGGACAGAGGAAAAAGAAATCATCATACTCCATATATACTCCAAGTAGGTCCTCTTACAAATTTACTTGGACATTGTTCCACATTCTTCAGGAAACATTTACTCATTTTGTAGTTTTCTGCAGATTTTCACATTTGCCCCATCTTTGTAGGTGAGAAATACCAACTAACCTCGTGCCCAGTTTCAAAGCTTATAGAGCAGTTCGGTGCCATTGATGGTTACAGTGAACTTTTTTTTTTTTTTTTTTTGGTCTGAATGACTTTTTTTCCCCCCCATGTTTCATCCCCAGTGCATCTTGCGGCAGTGATCCCCAGTACTGTGCCTATTGGTCCCGTCCAGAATTTTTTGACAAGATTGTCATCAGTCACAAAATGGTGGCAGACCACATCCCCAATGCCGTTGGTTTTGCTTTGGATCAGTTGTCTGAGAGAAATTACGTGCCTCAGTTTCGTCAAGTGACACACCATTTGCAGCATTGTTGATCTGAGACAGCTGTCACATTGACATTGATATATTACCAGTAACACTTTCAGAAGATTGGTGACCTACGACAGTTTGATACATAAATTGACACATTGTGAATGTGATCATTACACTATCTAGTCCCTTATGAAAAGTCATTCCACATTGACTGATTAACAGTACTATTTACTGTTTGTTAAATAGCCCTTACTCAGAAGACATTGATTGATGGTGCCAAGTCATGAAATAATCGCACAGACCACAGAATTATTGTCAACATTAATTCTGAGGAGGAATTGTAAAATTTGAGATCAGAAGAGATAACATGTTTTTGTGCAGTTTCAGATTTCAAGTATTGTGTGACATAGAAAATGCTGTAAGGACAAACACAGCAGGTTCCAAACTACTAGCGTTTTGCTATTTAAAAATCCCACAGATTTTTTCCTATTTTTTTTCTTCAGATATTTAGCATCTTTTTTTGAAGACTTGATGAGTTTTATTGATCTGGAATGGTTTTTTGGACTGGTATTTTTAGATTTGTTTACTTTTTTGTGTTTTTTTAATTCTGTTTTTTAAAACACCAATTTCAGGGCAGGCTTATCGATTTTTTTGATTTTTTTTTGGTGCTTGTATTGTTTGCCAGAACATGTTAGAATAGTTGTATTTATATTTCAGCCGTTGTGTCACATCTGACTTTGCTCACAGAATTTTCATCTATATTTTCATCCAAGGCCAATGATTTGCTGTCACAGGTGACATTATTATGTGCCAGATACTTTAGATGATATACTGTAGCTTTGTACTGTCACCCATAGAGGTATTATCATATTGTTTCCTGTCGTTTAATACATTCAATGATATTATGGAAGTCAACAAATGAAATCCATCAGTAATTTGTGTTTTTTATCTCTTCAAATTGAATGTTCATGTCACTGAAATCTCGATTCCGGGAAAAGTTACCACACTTGAAATGTCAAGGCTGAATATTTCACACTTTATTTAACTCTTTGTGTGCCATGAATTTTTCTACGTTTGCCAATACAGGAAGAAAATAGTGGGGTAGGTGGATGAAGTCTAACTACAGCAACATCTGTGAATAGAGAGTCAGGCTATTTTGTTTTGGGAAGAAAGAAAACTTATCATTCTTGTGCGCCGATACATCAGTGATTGGCACAAATGTGATCTGCAGAAGAACCAATATATCGGTGATTGACACACAAAGAGTTAACATGTAAATGTTGATTTAGAGAAAAGTTCTGAGCATTTCTAATGAAGGCAATGTGTTCAGACTTCTGAGCACGGTGATCATGATAATATTTTGCACTCTACTTAGCATTGATACGTTAATCTCAGGAAAAGTTCCAGCTCTTTAAATGTGTTTCTTGTGATCATCTTCATTATGAGAGAAACACATATTAAATTCGTAGGGCAGATGTATACATAATTATGGTGGTCAAGTGAGAATTGCTTATGTGAAAATATGACCGACGTCACTGAGCTGTAACAGGAAGGCATTTGCCATGGCGACATATCCATTAATGTGTTCCTGATAACAAATATAAAGGTGCCTGTCATTAGCTGGGGTTCCTTGATTTCCATACAAATTTGTTCAGGGCACGGACTACAGGGTATACAAGCTTAGGGATTTCCTTAATCCAATTTTTTTAATCCAAAATTTTGGAGATTTTAACTTTATTATATGACCATTTGAATCGCATTATTGTATTGTATGAGTCTCATTCATACATATTTGAGCCTTATGAATATATGTTCTGGAACTTGGGATATGAATGCATATATGTATAATCATTTTGTTTTCATCAATGTCTAATGGTATTTGTATACTTCTTTAATCCCATTTGGGAAATTTGCCTTAGTGTCCTTGCACCCCAGTTACAACTGGAGCGGACTCGTCACAACTGGTCATGGTGTGCAGTTTTGAGGGAGGGGGAGGGGGGGTGGTAAAGATGAAATTTTTTTTGCGTTTTTGCCCGGGCAACGGCCTGTTCAGCCTGCTCTTCTTGATTTCCAACTGCCAAGGTATCTTTAATGTGCACATGGGCCCTCCAAGTTTTTCGTCCTTATCCGAGAAGACTAGGAGCTCAATCCTTCCTGCCATAGGATCAGGGACAGAAAAATATGAGAAAAATTCCAGAATTCCAGCATGCCTGCACTGTCCAGGGTTCAAACCCAGTACCTTCGGCATGAGAGACAAGCACCTTGCCTCTAGACCACCATATGCCTAATTTTAGAGATGCAAAAAAACCTGTTTACACTGAAAATTTAGCAAATCTTACCAATGCTCATGAAATTTTGTATCACATTTTTATCTGCCATTTGATTGGCCCAACTCATTAAATATTTAACCTATGTAGTACATGTACTCGCATTAGACAATGATTCTTGTCAGTTTGAAACCATACATTTTTGTTCTTTACTGAGGTCTGCACTAACGTTGTTACTTCTGAACAGTAAACTTCATAACTGTTTACCAGAAGTTCAGATAAATACATTGATAATATAAAAAGCCTATTACCACATGTATGGACTTTCTAAACCATGACATTCCATTGTCAGCCGAGCTTCCACTACCACCAGCTAGATAAAATTTTATTGTTTTTTGCAGGATTTCTTTATGTTCAGTTTGCTTTTTTATGTTTATTTGTTAAATAGTGGGGGGGGGGGGGGGGGTGGCAAAGCCTGCGTGACTACCAGTGTTTTGGGGATTTTTTTAAAATGTTTATTTGTTTGTGTGTGTTATTTTTTTTACTACCGGGGGGGGGGGGGGATTAGAGGAAACTGCATGACTGCCAGTCTCTGTGCATTTTTGTGAAGTATGTCTCGTGTTTTATTGACAGTTCAAATAACTCAGACTGTAGTTGATTTAGATAATTTGTTTTAGCTTCATATCAAAGGTTTTTACATTGGATAGGCGTACCAAGGCAGGGAAACCATTGTGTGGGAGTGGGTGAGTGTAGTTCTCCAGCTGTGATGAGTAGGGTCCGAGATGTTCCTCTGATTAAAATGCCAAAGTTACTTAGCATATTTTATTGCAATCTATTGTATCAAGAATATACATATACATGTAAATCTATAAATATTTAGAGATTTTTTATCTGTGATTGTTCTGGTCATAAGAAAGGTAATTATCTGATTCAAGTAACAATTTAAATTTACATCACACAAGCCAAACTGGCACAGAGTGGATATAATATTCTTTGCTGACCTTGATCCTGGAATGTATTGCTTATAAGAATCGTCAGTATTTTGAGGGCTGAACTGCTAGGGGAGAGAAATGTGTGATAGTAAGGCAGGAGTGATGGCACTTACCAATGTGCTCGTGATAGGGGAAAGAAATTTTATTATTTTATTTTATTATTATTTTTGCAGCCACAATATTGTATCATGTAGAGCTTTGACATGGGGCTGTGTTCAAATATCCACTAGGACATCACATTTATAGCTGACACAGTTGATGAGTTGATATTTCAAATTGTTTTCCTGTGGCTTTTACAGTGTAAACCATGTCATATTGTCCCTCGGCTGTTGGAACAGCGTTAAAACTCTCTCAGAGGCTATTGTTACGGACTGTAGTATGTTACCTAGAAAGCTTTATCTGAGCAGTGAATACAACTCAGTATTTTCTCTATTTGGCTGTGTAATGAGAATACCACCCTCTAACTACAGTCTTTGACTTCAGTTTAAAGGAGGTGACAGATGTCAGAATATGATCTGATTTAATGCAAGGCTTGAACCAGTAGGTCATAACTGTTGTTTTATATATGACATTTGTGAAACTTTCTGTTTGGTAGAGGTATATGTCGGGTGGGGAAGAAAACAACAACAGGATTTGATTGGTCCAAATGAGAAATTACCAGTGACAATCAGTGCTGAAGTGTGATTAAGGCAGGTGGAACGTTGGCACCTGTACATGGATGATTGTGTCAAAGGTCATCATTGTGTGTCTGGTTACACATAGGCATGGTTATGTCTTTGTTAGATCGTAACTGTTCCGGAGAATATGTAAATTTTTTAGCAGAGATTTGAATACCAAGGAGATCTCTGATTATTTTTTTTTTTTTTAAACTTCACTGTGAATCCATATGCGCGGAGCATATGCCTATGTGTATTGCAGACGGCATTGTGTTATGTCAAATGTTCAGGAAAAATTTCTGTCAGTAATTGCCCTCCCTGGGCTGGACCAACTTTATTTTGCCATCAGATAATGAGATATCTTCAGTTCACAAAATGTTATTATTTGAGTTGCCATGCCAACAAGATGCTTTGCCATTACTATGCAAATTTTTTTTTTTTCCTATGGTAGGATGATTATTGTGATTCAGATTCGAAACAGAGCCAAACGGGGAGTATTTTTTCTGTTTCAGTGATTGGATTTACCAGATTTTTTTTCCCCAACTATTTATATTGTAAATTATTGTTTTTTTATTGTTGCTTTTTTTTGTAATCTCAGATATTTAGAGGAAGAGGCCATCCATAAAGTATACATATGTTCTATTCTGTCAGTTGTTTAAAAAAAAAAAAATGTGCGTGTGTGTGTGTGTTTTTCTTACACTTGGCCTCAATCTCCTCTACAGAAATAGATTTTCATTACTGTTGTGATGTCCATGGTAAGGCCTTCATGTTTGATAGCTTTAAGTGGTATTTTGTGCAAACTATTTGAATGATTTGTAATCTAATAACTAACTCATTTTGTTGAGGAAAGAAATAATAAATAAAACCAAAATTTTTTAATTATTACCATAATTGAAGAACATACAATACGCTCTCCAGAATACTCCTCCCCATACTCCCCCCATGTACACTTCTCAAAGGGAACCTCAGTTCCATCCTTTGGAGCATTATGTATTTTATGTTTAGCATATCAGCATTATATACATGATGAATTGACAATTACGTATTTGTACTCCAATCAGAGTTCATTGAGTTAAGGCCATCAGAGATGTGGCTCCCCGAGTTCACCAGTTCCTGAATGTCAGTGGTCATTTTCTGGGGTCATTGTTGGCTGTGACATCACTGAGTGTTCAGCTATCAGCCGTTTTTTAAATATATTATTGGAGAAATGAACATGTATGCATAATATAATAATTTTATTTTTATTTTTTCCACTTTACTCTGATGTTTCATTTTACACCCTGTTTCTTCATCTGCCTGAGTTTGTTTTTTGTTTTTGTATATGTATGTGTGTGTTTGTATATTCGAAGTTTTTTGGGAGAAAGACAGTAAAACCTAGCCAGTTTTCAACTATAGTTGATTATTGTTTTGCAGTAACTTAAAGATATGACTTTTGAACTTAGGAGAAGCCTTTTTCCAATTGGGGAAGAAGCATTTTATGAAGCAAAACATCAGTACAATTATTCTGTAAATGCCAGTAACACATTTTGTGTTGTGCTGGAGGGAATGAGATTTATTTAGGACCGAATTATGAAAATGATTTTTGTTTCATGCTTTTGAGGAATTTTCCAGTATGTGAGTTTCAGGTTGGAGAAAGCACATCAAAAGCGATAACGGCCATATTGTGCTAGAAGGCACAAGATGATTGACAGAATAATGAATATAGTAGAATGATGGGACAGGAGACCCTACCAAAAAGCGCCCACCAATCACCCGCCCAAGGTAGCCTGGTCCACAGTCATTGGACAATTGTAACCATCGTTGATCTTATGTGTAGGCCAAGGTTTTTATGAACTCCTGACAGCCGCAAAATCTGCATGAAAATTAAAATGTAAGTAATTGACAGTAAAATGACATATTATGTTCATCATTACTTTGTTTTCAGAATCATTACTTTGTTTTCAGCATTTACTGACTACCCTAAAATTATTTTTCTAAATGTCTTGACTCAGATGTTTTCGTATGTGTGAGTGTGTATTTCTGTAATGTTCATATTTTGACCTGTGATCATTTTATGTCTTTGTGTGATGAATAAGTCGGACTGATACATACAGTGAAGTGCATGTACATTGAACTTCAAAGGATCAGACTGTGCACCATACTTTTTAACCTCTTACACACATGGACTGCGTCCAAAGTATTGGGGAGTTGATTATATATATTATATGCAAACATTAATTCTGATAAGTTCATATTACATTTAATATTTTATTTACATCTATGGTAAAAAGGGAACAAATAGGGATAAAGGCATGTGTTCATTTAAACAGTTTTTCAATTAAGCGAGTTCACCTTAGATGGATCCATTGTGTAATTAATATACAGGGGATTTTTTTATGATAGGGGCAAAAAACTATTGTGACTTATTATATATGGATAGATATCAGGGGGAGAATTTGATGTGGCTTCCTTGCATACTTACAGTGGTTTTTACATATTTGAGATCGGCTGAGCAAGGTAAGATTTGAGTCCACTTTACATATTGATACAGTGGTTGAGTAGCCTATAGCTAACTGGCCATGATGAGTATAAAATTTACACATTTATACATTGTTTATGTGCATGGGACCTCAAGTGGGAGGGCCAGGTTTTCAACCATTATTTTTGTTTTACAAGTAAGTTACAATGTGGTGGTGAATTTTTTAAAATTTTACTTTTTTTTTGTTTTTTGACTTCATTAATTTGTGGTACAGGCCAATTTTTTTTATTTAGTGGTATAGAGAAACAGATATTACCAGCTTGGGAACTGGTTTTTCTTTCCCCTAGGGAAGACAATACATTACTGTGAGGAAGTTCGTGTTGCCCAAACTAGGGAAAAGTCATTTCCTGTAAAACTCACAAAGTTACAATAGAGCTCTACAGATGACTTTGTCAGACAGAAAAGGTGGCACTAGTAACATTTGATGGTCCCACAGCTTTAGTCCACCATCTTGATGCTTTGCTGGTTCAGTACCGGTCGATTCCAAATTTAGGGGGGTGTGCGGATCCCCATAAGGACGGGACTTTAAGAGCAGCTGTGCACAGGGGCTCCCAGGGGGGAGGACTCCCATCCCCTGAGCGAGCCAGCCCTCACTAGGGGTGTTTTCTATAGTAAAACTGCGGCTCAGTGATTCCTTGCTGAGAACTGCATGCAACTAAGGCATGTGACTTTTGACCAGTATCAAATCAGTCAGAGCATCAAGATGGCAGACTAAGTCAGTGGGACCACCAAACACTACTAGTGCGCCTACTTGTGCAAATCGAGTTTATTTTTCCTGCCGCCGCAAGTATCAAATTATGACCAGGGTTATTTAATTATATTGCTGTGTTGATTCACAAATATTTCTGTATAAATTGTCAATCTCTATGCTATTCCTTCTATTCTTTATCTCTGCATGTCTTTCAGCTAGGCTGTCACAATTTCCAGAGCTTCAACTTAAATTTTCACTGCTAATTAAATTTACATTGAGATTTACATTGCACTAGCTTTGTTGTTGTTTTTTTCTGTATACTGTGTGAAGGTCATGTGATGTTGCTTGTTTGATCATTGTGAGTGAGAAAGTGTTTGGAACTGTTGCAAATTAATGTAGAAAAGGACAATGTCCAGAAAACCAATCCTTGCTCAGGGCTAGGTCTTGTCAAGGGTTGGCAACCAGAATGTTAGAAAAAATAAGTTTGAAATTTGTAACACTTGATGAAAATTCAAATAATTGCAATAACTTGTATTGGGTTATGAAGTAAAGTGTGTCTTGGATATATATCTACAGCCATTTAAGAGCAATGAATCAAATTGGACATGACACATTCTCGATATTTTGCACTTTGAAATTTTGAGAGGTTCTGGGGAAAACAAGACAATGTACAACTGTGTGAACATGCAAAAACAACCAACATCTGTAATATTATTGGTATAAACATTTAATTCTAATGTACATCAGTAATGCATTTCCATTGTAAAAACAAACAAAAATCAAACAAAAGTGACAAGGGCAGATAATTGAATCACCATGTCAGTAGAGGATGAGACTCAGGTACTGGGCTCTGACATTCAGGTCTTGTTCACCAACAAAATGTTCCTCACACAGTCACACAAGGAGAGAGATAGCACTTATGAGTCAAATAATGATCTTATCTAGATCATCCATTTTATCTTTTCAGAATTTTCTTCCATTCTTTCCTTCAGTTTCACTTCAGCATCATAACCTTGGCAAACCAGTCCAGAGGAACAATTTCTTTAGGGAACAAGCTCCAATATCATTATAAGAATACAATAAAGTTCTCTGCATTTATCAACTTTCTTTCTGGCATATTTCCATTCATTCCACACAAGATTTTCCACTCTCCATGTGTTCGCACCATATAACAAAATACCCAAATCCATCATTCACATTATGAAGGTTGTCCTTGGGTTTGATGACCTCCAGAAACAAAGATCTTAATCCATTTTCCACAGTATACATGCAGACATGCATGGCATTTTCACACTTCCCAAAATGTGAGGAGAACTAATTTGTGGTCCACCTCAAATACTATCTTTATTCTCACAAAGTGACATGCAACCATGGGTGAAAGTTAGCCAACTCAAAATTTCCTGCAACATTTTTTCTGCCGCACAAAATCCCACGGATCAATGCCACAAACACAAGAAATAACAAGAAGCTTTCCCGGACGATTTCGGGCATGAGGCCCGACGGCCCCAATTTTTCCAGCACTGCCGGAAATTTCCGGCGAACTTTCACCCATGCATACAACATCTTTAATAAATCTGAAGTTGCAGGCAGAAATGTTATTGCCAAATCCAAGAACAAGTGACCAAAACTTTGAAACATTCCTGTTAAGTGAGAAAATTGTTGATGTGTCAGGATTTGAGAAAGACCACAAATTTATTTCTCTCAACAATATTCACACAGATACAAACATGAATACGATACAAAAATAGTGATTGGTCATCTCGTATGGGTATCAACTGAAATATCTATGCAGTCCCTAAGGCAAATGATTTTTTTTAATCATGCTTCAGCAGGGACAGTTTCCAAGTGCAACCAAACAGAGAGAACAACAGACATGTTACATGTATTTACTCTATTTGGCTTGACTTAGAACCTATCCCATGTGGCCCAATCAAAGCACTTCTCCTTTCCATACCTATCCAAGTTATTTTTATAAATTAAAGACTTACATACAACCTTTATTATTAAGCAAGACTAATATTCTAGCATTACAGTTTGCATTTATTTGTGACATAAAACATTAGTGTGTACATTTTGTGTTTTGCTATGCAGAGTTTGGTTTATGTCTCTTTACATCTCTTTCAAATATGACAAAACATCTTCATAGACAGGAGACTACATTCAGTATTCTGGCTGAAATGATCAAATCTTGAGGAGATTGGACACTTTACACCCAGTTCAAAACTTCCCCCATCTGGGACGACTGCCTTTTGTTACAACTTCATATTTTTCATAAAGGTGATTAAAAAATCATTCTGCTGAGCTTGATCTTATTTTCCAGAATTCTTATACAATTACTAGCACTGTGATGACAAAAATGATGCACATCAATGAATTTCACACACCCATTAATTATGTACGAATTGCTAAAAGTAAAATCAAAGCTTTGAGGATATAAAACAAGTATTTCCCAAACTCTACCTGTGCATATACAGTCTGTGTTCCCAGGTTGGGGTTCTGTCTATCATAACGAGATTAAGAACTAAGTTCTACCGTGTTTATCTGATGAATGCATATATCCACATGAAGACAGTGAGAATGGTTTTATGGACATGTTAAGTCTGACTGGCAACTCACATCAATTCTCACAAGTTTGCAAGTTCAAGATGCTAGCCACACATGTTGAGCTTGGTGACAAGGGTGTAAATGTAAGACTGGTGAACCGGAGCTGTCAGCTTCAGCAAATGATGTGTGATATTTGTGGAACTATTTATAAGGCAATCCAGATCCTTTTATGCAACTTCATTATGGCAGTTAGATCAGTTCTACAACAAACCATCAATAATTCATTCATGTGGAACAGCTGATTGGTACAAAAATAGTGTTATCTACTGAATCTGTCGCCGCTGTGATTACATGTATTTAGTTGTTTCTGTACAAAATTCCATACAGCCAGATGAGATGAAATCAACATGATAGAAAAATTAGTAAGATGATGTGTAAGAAATACATACAATGACAAGAGAAACACCAGGAAAAGGAAACAGAGAGACAGAGAGAGAGTTTAAAAAAAAAAAAATTAGCAACAAAAAAATCATGCACAAATAATCACATTATAAATGCAAGGGTGGAAAATTAAAGCAAAATTCATGGCCAAATAATGCAAAATTGACAAATTATTAACAAGTTATAAAATTGGAAACTTCATACACCAATAACTCAATTCAGTCACAACAAAGGCCAGCATGACCATCCACAGACGTACCACCAGTGAACTTGACCAATAGGTTTTGCTGTCAAAAAGTAATTTCACTCTTTCTTCCTCTTTGCCCTGGTCAGCATTCAAGTTTTCATTGCCATTCACCCAATGTTGTCTGACGGACACATTATTCTCACCCCCCCCCCTCCACACACACACACACAGATCACTCATTACCCTGACACAAAGAAAAACTTTCACACTTGACTGAGGTTTTAAGTGCTGTTCGCAAAAAGATAATAAATACATGTATTAACTGTAATCAATTTTTTTTAACTAACCTGTGGAAGCATTCTTCATGAGCAGCAGCATTGCTGATCTGATGCACTGTGAAGAATTCTTTAAATATTTAAAACAGCGTTTACACCCAATCTTGTTACAGTCTATTTACATACTGAGGATCTCATGCCAGTAGTCTGCCTGACCTTTGCACATCACAGGACTGGGTTGAGACATTTTTGGTCAGCAGTAATTTCCAGAACTTTGAAAGTTATAAATACATGTATTACTACCACCTCTGATACAAGTATCTTTTTTTTACCTGAAAATGTCATTATTTAATTATAAACAGTACTCAAAGAGATTTTCTGATTGGTCAAGTGATGGACTCCTTCAGCCAGAATATACAAAAATAATAATGTATTTAAAAAAAAAAAATCTTCAGCTGAAAATTTTCATGACTTTTTGAGGCCCTCCCTCTACACCTTCATCCACCTTTTTTTCCTCCACGTCCCTGTTTTAGTTTGAAGTCCATTGATTATATCTTCAAGTTCATGGCCTTTGTTGATCACAGTTTACTAAATCATAGTCCGCGGTGCTATTGACACTCATCATGGCCTGAGCCAGTCTGTGTTAGAAAACCACAATCATTTTGTCACCTTTCCCTAAGACTGTAGTAACTTCGAAAATTCGATTTTCATATTCAGCTACATTCAAATCTGTATCAAATGATCTTGGTTATAGACTCCTAAGCTCAAAAATAATTGAATGGCAAATTTTCAAAATTCACTATCTCTAGATCAGTTGTGCTCAAATACAAGTTTTTTTGGGTTTCACCTGAAGAGCAGCCAAAACCGATTACATCTACGACAGTTTTAGGCAATAGTGACACTTTTTAATTCCAAATGTTTCTGCCCTCACTCTGAAGTCTGCCTTCTCACATCTCAAAGTTAAAAAAGTACCTGTGACAATGTACAATTTCTGATTCTGAAGACAGACAGAGTAAAATCATTCTTGATGTCAAACTACATTATCTCTTCATCATCATGCCTATTCTCACCCTCCCCAAAATGGATTTCAGAATCTTGAGCATATGGGGGAGTCATAGTCATAAATATTTCTGGGAGGTGGATAGATATTAAATAAAATAAATGCAATTCAACAAACTTACAAAGATACCAATTATCCACTGCAAGGACAGAAGAGGTAAAAAAACCAAGCTAAAATTATGTAATTCTGTCTTATAACCGTGTTACACAAAAACACAGAGGAAAGAAAATAGAGAATCTGATAAGTGAGGTAGCCACAATATGCTGCTGGCATCATGCAGTCAACAGTAGCTGAATACAAAATTTGACCTCTCCAGGGGGTCATCTGTCCTGAACAAAAGCAAAATGTGGTCTGGTCAAGGGACGGAACCGCAATGTCCAGCCACAAGGAAATTAATCACCATCTTTACCTGGAACTGACAGCGAGACACACATGCAACCACAACATCAAACACAAAGTCTAAAATTTCAGTAACAACAAAAACTTGACTCACAATAAGAAATATTTGTTCACACAAACTACATGACTTTCTTATAAAGTCTCTCACCAACTCAAGTACAAACAAAACTACATATTAAAAGTCCCAGTAATTTTCATATATTACATGTCTATCTTAACAACTTTATCACCAACAGCCGCAGACTGAGGCCCTCATGAGAACAACAATCTTCATACATTATAAATCATGACAATGTGGTCTTTCTTACAGCGAGAATGTTCATAGTTTGCTGGCTTACACTGAGTATGTGTGTCATACTGAGCACCATGTAGTAAACTAGCATATAACTCGTTTTTTTTTTACACATTTTTCAGGAGAAGCAAATAACTTTCTTTATTAAACTTAATAATTACGATATTTTAAAAACACATTTCACCCTTACTTTTCAGAATATAACCCTCCAACTTATAATAATCCACACACTGGCAAGGGCTACAAGCATGCCGAATATCTCAATTTTAAAAGAAAAGTTGAGTTAGGAGATTGTTCACTGTGTGGCCTGACTGGTTGAGGAACTGAATGATGGGAAATGGAGCTGAGGCAGCCTGGGATATTAAAAAAATACATGTACCTTACTCCTGCCTGATCACATTTTAACAACAGTACACAACCTCAACTGCCCTCCAGCACAATTAATGACAGAAAAGACTGCATAAGGCACCTGCAAAACTGTGCTCGCTACAGCTAAAGAGAAATGTACTTACTCCAGAGCAACATAACCTGGATGGACTGATTTACTTTATGAATCCATAGAATAGTTCTTCACAACAGCTTTGTTTTCAAGGTGGCTGTTTTCGTGACAGGAAAATGAGGTTGCTTCTCTGAAGCATTCTCAGTGTAAACTCTGGCATACAATTAGTGTCCTCCTCCTTAATTCCCCTCTGTCCCAGAACTAGTAATATGTCACAGCTATCCCAAGTTGAGAAAAGCAAACAAAATGATAGTGGGGACAGAGTTTTCAATTTTGCTCATTTAGATTAGGCTGTTGAGGGGACTGTAGTATCAGAGAGTTTATAGTAGTATTTTACATGTACAAATAACATAGTAAACTATAGATACCCAGTAAATACCACTCAGTATTTTCTCTTTTTAGCTTTGTAATTATTTTGACTCAATCCTCTAACAACAGCCTTTACATTATTAATATTATGTCTGCTATCGTTCTCTGTTAACAAAACAGTACATTTGGGCAGCTGTAACATATTACAGATTCTGTGCCATTGATCGTTGCATGATATTGACAACAGAAATGATCACTTGTTTAGATAAGACTTAACAATGCCTCAAAATCAATTCTTTGTTCAATAACATCATCTCTAATCAGTAAGTCAGTAATGAAGAGAGAACCACAGTTAAGCTTGAGCTAAGGCACTTGGTCTAATGTTCTTATAACAACCACTCACAAATCTGTCCTGCTACAAACTCTTCCAGCCTACAACTGTCTGAATGACTGACATGGTGACAAAACCTGAACACTATCAGAACAAACTTCTCCCTGAAAAGGCTGACAATTCTCTGGGACTTTGAGACCTTCACATTATTTACAACAACAATTCAAGAACTGCAACAGATCCCCATGGATCTGTATTTATGGGATTTATAATATGGATCTCAAAGACATTTTAAAACTTTTTTTTTTTCTGGCTCTAAGTAAAATGGGAAATATCAAGTTCAGATACGCAGATCTAAATACTGTACTAAACTGCATTGTAAACGGCCTGCTTTTTATCTATGTGACTTGTGCAGAGTTGTGACAAAAGATCAATACTGTGTCCCAGGCAAGAAACAACTGAATTTAATGATTTGACATTTCTAATAAGTATTTCATGACAGAAAATTTCTTGACTGCTATTCACTTTACTGCAACTCTTTGGAGTACACTGGGTTTTCACCTAGCCTTTAGTTTATTGAACTTTGAAAGTTAGCACAGACCAACTGAGCTGTAAAACTCCCTGGTTAATGCAGCATGTGGGGAATTCTATAATTCTGCATTTTTATCTGCTACGCGGTCAAATCTTCCTGATAATACAATTTTCATTTCAGTACAACAACAGGGCTTCTTGGATTTTTTTTATTTTCATCACAAGCTCTATGATAAGGCTCTTCAATAACAAACTTGAGTACAGAATACTGGCCACATATTGCAAAAGTTTCCACACAACAATGTACATACAGAAAGGTTTGAAAGTGTCACAATACAGTAAACAACAACATAGAATCAAACAACTCCTTCACATGACAGATGAGGAGGGCTGTGACTATTAACAGAAATGCAGTCCTTCTCATGTGATGTCCAGTGCTATAGCTGGGAGAAAAACATCTCCCCTGAATTTTCGTTTAAGGTAAGATTGAACAATTCCTTACTATGAGCGGCATATTGCTTGGGACTGTTCCTTACTAGATCTAATACTAACAAATCTATGTATTTTTAAATTTTGAAAACAGGTTAATGACCCTTGTGGGTTGGATCACAAAATTCATGTGAAAATGCCACATTTTGTAAATACAGGTAACCATAATCCTAACCCTAATTAATGTAACAAATGTCAACAAACATAGCAGCTCTGTACAGAATTGTTCAATCCCACCCATTTTGTCTGTAAGATCATGAGAATTATGAAAGGGAAAAAACAAACCAATATGACAAAAAAAATTTGCATTGATCCAGGAGGTCAGTCTGGCATCGGTCTGGTCTCCAGACTGTAGAGTTGAGCCAACCTGGCAAACACAGAGAATGAAGGGCAAAAGGCCCCCGTCACTCCAGTTTCCTCCCTTCCACTACCAGTCCTGGCAGGAGATGTTATGGTTATGGTTTGTGTCCACTCACAATGGTTTTCCAGGAAATATGAGCAGTGTATCATACAAATATATGGAGAAGAAAAATATCCACATGTTCCCTGACCAGTTGATAATGTTTGTATAAAATAAATATGAATTTTTGTTTGACGCTGATTTCAGTTGAGTAGTTTTCAAACCAGAACCCATGTGGCCCAACAAAGCCGTGTCCAAATTTGAGTTCCTCCACCCAGTGAAAATAATACAATCACAAACTAGGAAACTTTTTAAGTTTGTTTCAATGAAAACCAGCATAATCCCAACTTTACTGGCCTTTCCTCATTTTCATAAGCTTGAAGAAGAACAGTGTTTGACAAACTCTTTGGAGGCAGGAACTGTCTTCGCTCTGATAAAAAGCCTCATTTCATAGTCAGAACAGGATACAAGCTGGACATTTCAAGTTTGAGATTATGACACCAGACAGGACACTTTTGACCCAGTCACTGACCGCAAAATGGGCCGCTGCTTTTGCTTTGGTGTAGAGGCTCCTTGTATGAGTTCTGCTGAACTTTGCTGCAACATTAACTCCGCATCACATTTTGATGGTCAGTTCTGAGCAATTCCTTTCCTTCGTGCCACCACAAGCGCTGTCCTGTCCTCTGATTCCTTCTCTCACCGTCACCACAGATGGTTCTAGAAACTAACTTTGCTAGTGGCGACTTCGGATGAGTGTGATAAATGGTTAGATTCTTCTTGCGGGCACACACAAAACACAACACAATCGCAGGACTGAAAGGGATGAAAATGATATTGGAGACTGACGGTCAGTGCTGAAGTGCACTGACATCCCTGATGGTCAGTCTCTGATGTCCAACTTGTCTGAATATCCAAGGTAAAAAAAGATCCATGCCAAGTAACACAACTTACATTACGAACTGGCTAACGGCATCTGACAGTATTCACTTGAAATCCAACATTATGTGATTCCAAAATAAATTTTCTCTGTGACTTACATCATAAATACGTATATATCCATAATCACACATTTCTGAAAGTTTGCGTTATGTAGAGATTTGAATGATCCACACAAAAACACATCTGGTATATTCCAGGTCAAAATCTATCCGTTCCTATATCACTCATAACTCCCTCCGCTTTCAATATCCACAGTCGACAGCAGACAAATTAGTATTCCACAATGATGTCCTGTTATCCACTGAGTGATTTATCTATCCATCGTGATATAATTCATCCACCTATATCCATTTATCCGTCCATCCATCCATCCCAATGAATGAGCAGGGAAGACACCAAAGAAAGAAATCCACTGAGGTATTTGGTGTGAGTGAAGGAGGGGAAGGAAGGACATCCACCCTCATCCAGCGCTGTGAGAAAACTGGACAATTAGATGGCTGTTCTGCTGCCTTGAGGGTGTGAACTGTCCACTACTCCACAGCAAAACCACAAGTTTCTTCCACTGCACATGTCAATTTGGCTAAAAATTTCTCATAGTTTTCATATGGCGGGATGTCCAAGCGATTGAAGCTGGGGGCACAAAAAGAAAGATGTAAGTTACAAGACTTGCAGATTTTGACAAACATGAGATCCATATACATAAAGACAAGAGCCCCTCCCCCCTCCCCCATTTTACCACTCTACATTCTATGTCCTCCCAATCTCCTATCCATCAATTTTAAGAGTGGTATAAATCTAAACAGCTCTACTGCAAGCTCCCATAATCAAACAAAAGTGTCAGTGAATATTGGACACAACATCTGAGGGATCCGTGCAGACAAACACCCCTTTTTAAGGCTCCCACAGTCAAACGCCCCCTTTTAGGGCTCCCACAGACAAACACCCCTTTTTAGGGCTCCCACACACAAACACCTATTTTTAGGGCTCCCACAGACAAACACCCCTTTTCAGGGCTCCCACAGACAAACACCCCTCTTTAGGGCCCCCACATACAAACACCTCTTTTTAGGGCTCCCACAGACAAACACCCCATTTTAGGGCTCCCACACACAAACACCTCTTTTTAGGGCTCCCACAGACAAACACTCCTTTTCAGGGCTCCCACAGACAAACACCCCTCTTTAGGGCCCCCACACACAAACACCTCTTTTTAGGGCTCCCACACACAAACACCCCTTTTTAGGGCTCCCACACACAAACACCTCTTTTTAGGGCTCCCACACACAAACACCTCTTTTTAGGGCTCCCATTGACAAACACTATTTGTAGGGCTCCCATAGACAAACACTCTGGAGTAAAAAAAAATAGGTCAAAATATCTTAAACCTGACAAACATCAGCAAAATTGACAAAGCGAGAAAATTTGACAGTATGACATTCCCTCAACCGTGGGAAGATTGCCACCCCTGGAGTACAGTTCACGACCCCTAAACAACCCAAGTTCTATCTGCCATTTAAAATAAATGCCGCATAGAACCGTGTTAGTGCTGTTAGTCTCAGGTCACTAACTGTCCTGATCTCTGTCTATCGACAAAAGGGAAACAAATGCTGTTGTTACCCACCAGGTATGAGCCTTGGGTAAATTGTCTGTACAGATGTCAACTTGATGGATGGTAAAAAGTCTGGGTCCAGCCGCCCCCGTGGAACCTGTTGGACAGAAACATGTTTTGATGAGAGGTTCAAAACACACGCGGCCACACCAAATGAAATGTTGTATGAAATGTTGCTACACTTTACATTCTCTACTACTGGCTAGAACAACACAGGTCCATTTATTTCCCTAAAAATTCACCTTCAATCCTACAATCACAACAAAAACTGCTGGTTGACAAAGTTTCTTCTCAAACACTAAAAATGTGAGTGGATCTGGCAACACCAGGCTCAAGGTGAAAGACCAAATTTCTGAGGAAACCTCTACAAAGAGGGAAAGATTTTCTGTGGAAATTGACATTTGCTTATAATAGGACAAATCAGCCATTTTTCTGCATTCAGTTAAAATATTTTGCTTGAAATCGTCTTAGAAATATTTTATTTTGATTTTTTCAAAGTGGTACAGAAATTCAGCCTAAGCCTGATTTCGGCCTATCCGCTCACAAATGACAAATATTGAATCTGGAAGGAATGACATCTAACTTGGCCAAGTGTGACATGCGAAAATGACTTCTTTAAGACTGTCTATCACTCGGAATGAAACGGTGAGTTTTCCATTGCTTTGTGATTTGCTGCTAGAGTCACATGACATGATTCATACAACTAATAAGAATAAAATTGATTTTGTTTTCATCACTTGATATCTATACTTAATGAGAACGATTGACTAAAGGGTCAAACCTTGCAAAGCTTTAAAGCCCTGTAGGGGAACACGGGAACTGCCCGTCACAAACTGAAGTAACCGGGCTCGCATTTCATCATCAAAATTATCCACAGCCCTCCAGAACCAGCGTACAATGTTGGTCTCAGCAGTGCAATGTTTGAGTCTTGTGTGTTTCTTCCAGTCATCCAAGTCAATCTTGCCCAGACCTCCAATCATCAACTGTTTGAATGCAAAGGTCAAGTTTATTACAGTTGTAGCTTGGTTAACTCACTACATTAAGCCAAATATTCGGCTCACGTGTTTTCCCTTCGCTATGAAAGCCAAATATTCAGCTTGAGTGGACACTAATTTTCCAACACTAATATCTAATCCAACTTTTCAAAATACTGAATCCTAGCCTAGTTCTTTCATTTTCCTTCATTTTGATGTATAATATGTTACATATTGTGTTCACACTGAGTGAAAGAAAAAACATCTTTGAACCATCTCTAAATTTCAAACTGGACAGTGTCGAGAGTTCCCGTCCACACCCACAAACATTTCTGTAGGAAATGAGTTAATGACATCAAAATCCAGTAGTGTGAAGCAAAATTTATGGGCAGTAAGCCACAGGTCGGACGCCTACAGCAGCCTTAGTCTGTTTCACCCTTTTCCTCTCCCAGAAACACTATCTACCGCAGCACTCACGCATCTCCATCGAAAGAACTGAATGTGTGAGAACTCCACTAGCAGCGTCCACCAACCATGCACTACTGCCGTTGCACACAGACAGACCTACCTCAAGTTCTCTCTCATCAAATGGCCGGAGCAAATGCTGCGGAATGATTTCGTTGAAACCTTTCTGCAGGGACAAAAACTGAGCTTCAATACCTCGCATGAATCTCCACTGGACGTACAACCTGAGGGAGCAAAAACAAGTATGGGTTTCAGGGAGGACATGGCATTTCGCAGCATAAGAATGAGATACTTTTCAAATACGTGACTGTTACACATTGCTCAACAGGAAACACAACCTTGTTGCACCATTATGACATTTATCTTCACAGTGGTACTAGAACAAGGCTTGACTAGAGCCGCTACACCCCTCCCATAGTATACTAGATCTGGACTTCTTTTTTTTTTTCAGAATTCCAAATAAATTTATTAGGAAAGATAAGTACAAAAAAAGAAACCTATACGATTATTTACACAGAATCAAATAACCACCTCATTTCATCAAATTAACTAGTCTACCAATTGCCAGCAGTGTAAAAATTCACATAATTTGTCCAGGGAAATTACTGCACAATGATTTTATCTGTACCTGCCGTGAAAACAACATAGGCCGCAGCTGCTACTGAAAGGATTAAGTTAGACAACAAATGATTTGAAAAGGCTAAAGTACCTGACATATTCTCTCTTGTTCTCCTCACTGACTGTGATATCTTTCCCTCCAGGCTTCAGTTCATACTCCTGCATGCAGCCAAACGAGTGATGCTCCACTGAGAAAGTATGGTCCAGCACATTCTCAATGTTGTTCTCTCTGAAATCACAACCAAAGTTCGCATGGTCAGACATAAAACTATGCACTCATATTCAGAGGGGTCAAGACCTTTGTCCTCTGGGTCTCAAGTCCCATATTTCCGTTAGTATAACTTGCATTTTTCCTCTAGTCTTATTTCCTATCATTCTGAAAGATCTGCCTATCATGTTACTTTTTCCTCATATATTATGGCTGTTCTCGTGTCGACATGTTCTCTTTCTAACTCAACTTAGTATGAGAATCTATCTCCACCTCTTCTACTCAATTGAATGATCTATCTCTGGTACAAACCACCCAACTCTAGAACGTTCATTTTATACAAGGAAGAAAAAAAAAACAAATGACTATGCATAAAATAGCAAACTGAGACACATTTTAATCACATTATTTTTTTTTAATGTGTTCTTTGGTAAACACTTTTTACACATGATGTGTAGGATGAGGTCATTTTGTTTCAACAACAAAAAAAAGTTTTTTTTGAAATTTCAGAGTTAACTCATTTGCTACAGTAAGCTCACCATTTTTCTCTTCGCTATGGAAAGCTGCATATTCAGCTTGAAATGGATATGAATTTTCCAACACTAATATCTAAGCCAACTTTTCAAAATACTGAATCCTACCCTATGTCACTGATTTTCCTTTTATTTGATGTATACTACATGCATGTTAAATTTTGTATTCATAGTGAGTAAAAGAAAAAACATCTAATGGTTAGTACTGCGAGTCCCGACCACACCCACAGAAGTTACCATAGGGAATGAGTTGAGCAGTATGTGAATGAGACTTGATATGATGACTAGGATATGTCCATATTTGAACAGAAGATGAAGTGTATTATATTTGGGACATTAAAAAGAATCTAAGATGGATTTGGCAATCCACAATCAAAACGTACAGCATCCAACACAAGCTGCGATGTAAATGAGGGTCAACACTCTCAAGGTCATCCAGATTGACTTGTTTCCCCAGCAACTGTTTGTAGAAAGGCATGGTGAAACCTCCATCGAGATAGTGACTGTGGAAAATGGCCATGCCTATCACTCTGCCTACAAAGTGAAAGTAAGACAAGTGTTCCTGTGGAAGGAAGGAAGACACAAATAAATCAGAGGCTGGAAAAACAACCTATCTCTCTCAGTATCTCTCTCAGTATCTCTCTCAGTATCTCTCCACAGTCTCTGGCCAGACCAGAATGGGGACCAGGTGGGCCACTTGGCATGAGCCTACAATTTTGAGCAGGCATGTTCAAGGCATAAAAAGTTTTTGTTTTTGAAAGTCATATTTAACCTACCATAAATTTACAAATTTCACGGAACAATTTATTGTTTTTAAGTTTTCATAAACATTATACATTTAATCCTGACATTATTTTGCATCACAAGCTGAATGAACAGTTAACTTCTTGTCAATATTCTTTGATCAAAGTATTAAGAAATAAAGATCTTTGTAAGATTGAAATTTCTACATTACTCTCCTTTTTTCCTTTTTTGTATTATACTGAAATAGCCCATACAACTTTTTTTATAAAATCTTTGATCATTGAACACTTGAAGCCTTACCGGATTGACCCCCGAGTCTGGGTTAATTTGTAATGTGTAGATGTCATCTCTGGAATACTGGAACAGGCCATAGTAGGGATTCAACATTTCATGAGACAGCAGGTAGAACCATTCCCTGTGTACACAAAAAGACAATCAGAGGGACAGTGAGTTGGTCAAATCTTACCATTCTCAAACCCAACATAGAACTGTTAAAATGATTTTTTTCTGGACAAACTGAAAAGACTTGAATTAATCAGAAGTCAGGGATTCTTGGAAACTTAGCATATAAATCAACTAGCAACTGCTTCATATCACAAGATCTATACATGTACTAGCATAACTTCTCAGTCCTACATACCCAGAAAACTTGTCCTTTGAAAACTGAGAAACTACAAATAGTCAAGTTATGGACATTCCATTTGCCAGAAAATTGGTAATGTTCATAAAATAAAAAATTCCATCATTTCGTGTAGCAGGTAAAAAGACTGCTGTTGGTTTTTCTAGACACTTGTGAAAGAGACATTGTCTAGCACAACAGATACTGCATATTTATCAACCATATATTCACAACCTAAATAATTACACATGTATATACATCATCTGGGTTAGCTATTGGAACCTCACTAAAACGAGAGAGTATGTATGGACAGTGAGGTTTCACTATTGGTCAATTTGCACTGCGAGACACGGGAGGCTCCGTGAAACCACTGTTAGCACTGGAGCGGAAAGTAGGTCGCTGCTATATACAATACCTATTTGTGCATTTCCATGGGACATAAGAGCTTACAAACGGTTGTAAATAGTTTCAATCAGTCCAAAAATATGAACAAACCACAGTAAACAGGTATGCACTATCTTTGGTGAAGGTGGTCTCTTTCAATTCTTCAATTTCTTGTTTATCGCAGCGACCTAGTTTCGCGATTTGGCGGAAGTGAGATCTCTCTATAAATACAGCTGTAAGTCAAATCAAAGGCCGATGTTAGGGAACAGTAGCCTAATTACAAAGCCAACTAGAGAAAATACTGAGTTGTGTTCATTACTCTGCCACAGCTTTCTATGTAGAATACATAATGTTCCAACAGCCGACCAATGATATGTAATCTTGACTCACCTGGCCACACCCCCATAGTCCAGACCTTCCTCTGCACGAAACTTCACCATGAGTCGCTTCCTCAAATCTTTTGATCTCATTTTCATGACTTGTCTGTAGGAATCCTGCGAGATACCATTAAATAAATCATGAATAAATAATATACATTGTATTTACATGTCTATCAGAAAAAAAAATTCACAAGCTTTTTAGCCATGGCAGATCATGCTGCAATTTCAGACAAGTTTCAGTGACACAGGATGGCTTCATTTCAGTCTGTCCACTGGTACGCTATGTCCCTTCCAACATAACCTAGACTGATATAAATGCATATAGTCCGGAGTGAGACCAAAGGTACTATGCAAATATACAGACCATTTCAGTGATGTTTCTGCAGTATGTACACAATGCTAAGTAAATAGGGAACATTATTCCGAATATTTTGCCCGAAGATTATCTCCAGCTGACCAGGCTGTCAGGTCACTTCAGATCAAGCTGACCATTGGAACGCTGTGTTAGTGCAGCAAAGCTCTCCTCATGGCATGAATGCAACCACAACTTTTCTAGCAAGTGATGTTAGAGCCTCGGGCTCATTATACACTATAAATAAAGATATCTCTCTCTCTCTCTCTCCCCCCCTCTCTCTCTCTCTCATTATAACTAGTATCCACATTTCACTGGGATTTGACACTGTGGAGTCAGGATGAGGACTCTCCATCTCAGTGAGTCACAGACACAACATCAAAGTGACTTGGGAATCACTGGGTACAGAAATGCACTCAACAAATTGTGACCCCAGTTCATATTTGTTCTATCTCCATTTTTTGAAAAACTGGAGATCTTTTAGTATGTAGAAGAGTTATAACAAATGCACACTTTCACACTTGGTTTAAAATGTGTTGAGGTGCTTATCAAGCTGTTTCACATTTCTGATTTATTCTAACTCCTCATCATAAATATTACAGCCCCAGATGTTTGACATCAAATTTCTCAGTTGTGCAAAAAATGAAGTTGGAATAAACAAGAACTACGATCACAAAATAGTAACCAAATGTCCTGACCTCAAACACTTCCTCCCTGCTAACTTCAAGCCTACAATGACCAGCTTGAGGCTGTAAGGAACTGATTTCTTGCTTGAGAATTTTCATTTTTTGCACCAGATCTCGTTTGTATTTGGGTAGGTTTGGCTGCTCATTTTCTTTGTCCTGGGAGGGATTTTTTCTGTGGATGGACATGACACACAAGAAGTCAGAAAATGACAGACACGCATGATTACAGACAAAAAAATTTAACAGCATTCATGATAATTTTCACATATCCATAGTAATCTTTGCACAGAAGTTTTAAAAAACACCACTGCGTAATTTCCCAGTATAACCCAGTAAAGAGGCCCATATACACTGAACATCCACAGCACATTAGCTCAATAATGTCAAATGTCACCTTGCATTCCAATATCCAATGAAATTAGCCAGTCACAGCACTGACATCTCTAGCTATCGTACGGTTTCTACAAATGTCCCTAATACGAACATGGAGACATTTTCTTGTTTTCAATTTGCCCAATGCACTTCAAATGTAACAATATATTGAGGATTGGCAACCAGAATGTTTTATGTCCAAAATAGTCAAATTGAGGAAAAAAAAACCTGAAATTTGCAATTTTAATGAAAATTCAAATAATTGCAATAATTTCAATACCGTCAAATGAATAGTTTTATTGAGTTATAAAATAAAGTCACACACCTTGTGTCTTGGATATCTACAGGCATATAAGAGCAATGAATAAAATTGGACATAACACCTGGTTGATAATCCTCTACATATTTGACAGCTGTTGTCACACGAAAAGAAAAAGTAAAAATGAAATACTATACACCAACAAAGTTGATACAGTCTTGTAAGTTCATGTTCAATAAGTCTACAAGAAACTGCAGGATAGGATTTGCTAAACTCACAATTTATCTTGCAACAAATGTAAATTCTGGGACAGTCGGGGGTCGGTGAACTGAGTTGTTCTATTATTGTGATCCACAAAGTACACTCGTCCGCTTGTTGTCCTTCTCACCTCCCAACCTTCTGGCATTGGACCCAAGTCTTCCTCTCGTAGCTCAACTTGTCTGCATGGGAAGAAAAAATAAAAGAATTAACTATTGAGAGGGGGGGGGGGGGAATACATGGTTTCATTCTGGCCATTCCATTTTTTTTTTTTTTTACACAAGTCATTTAGAGTTCTCACATACAGGCTGCAAATAAATGGGTGTAACTTCCTTATTGTCAGGAAAGAAGTGATTAAGAACAAAAATGAAACAATTTCATTCTGATAATTCATTCAAAAAGTTGGACTGGATGGAAACATGGATACCATACATTAAAAGAAATGACCCGTCAAACTGAGTACATCCAAATGTTGGTTTTACTGGCGTGCTGGACACTAGGAGTTAAAATTTTCATTAATGAGGTCAATTTTTTTGTAGTGTCTGTGCTGGTTTTGGGTGTTATTCCGTTTTCCGAGTGCAGAACTATGGAAATTGTGCTTTGATGGCGTTGATGAAGTTAATGTCGAATCTTGACTTCAGTGGCAAGTCCGTGACTTGAACCATCTCCAATGAAATAGGCGAGACAAAAACATCAATCTAACAACCAAACGCCCAATTTTTCACTGTCCCTCAAAGAGTCAGTTTGGAACTAAAGTACGTGCCCGGAAATTTCGGATGGTTTGCAGGGATACCACTTCAAATCATTCTGACAGAATATGTGTCAGTCAATAAATTATAATATACTTTTACCAAACTTTCAGAATAGTAGGCACTTCAAATCATTGTCATGAAAATTCCTTTCAGTGAATACACTGTGCTTGTCCCAAAATTTCAGATGGTTTACAGTAGCCATCAATCATTACATTATACAAATTTGCCATGAAAAAGACTTTCAGAAAATAAATTACATTTGCCCCAAAATTTCAGCAGGTTTACGAGTCACTTCAAATCATTACAATGAAAATGCCTTTCAGTGGAAAAAATTATATTTGTTTCAGATCATTTACAGCAGATGTCTTCAAACAATCAGGATAAAAGTATATTTCAGTGGACAAGTTACACGCTCCAAAAGTTCAGATGATTTACAGCAGACCACTTCAAACCATTGTGATAATAATTTCAAAGGACAAATTACACTGTTTCCAAAATTTCAATGGTTTAAAAGCCAACCACTTCAAACCATTGTGAAAAAAAAACGTACCTCAAAAGATAAATTACACTTTTTCTGAAAGTTTGGATGGTTTAAAAGCTGACCACTTCAAACCATTGTGATAAAAAATATTGTATCTCAGAGGATAAATTACACTTTTGCCCTAATCTCAGACAGTTTACAGCAGGTGACTCCAAACCATCATGATGAAAATATATTTCAGTGGAAATAGAAGATCAAATGAACAGAAATTAACAGTAAATCTTTTCCTTGATGGCCCCAGGGAGTGATGCACTTAGCTCAGGATAAATATTTGTAATTACAGTGTTCTACAAGAGCGTTACTCAAGACTCCCCCCAGACATCTCCAGCCATTTATATTTTTCGCCCACTCTTTTAACCCAAACATTCCCTTGGGTTGTTTGTGTTGCATGTGAAATCAAAGACTTCTAGCACCACCATCACAACTTCCACCACCACCACAACCATCACCACCACCAGCAGTGGCACCAAACCTCTGGTCCCACCCACCATAAATATACAGCCTTTTCGACACTCCCACTCACTCCTAAACTAACGTTTGAAAAGCCTTATTTCACAGAGAGCAAGAATGAAAAGATATAGGAACTCATTTGTTCCTACTACCATAAGGGTATTACAGATTTCCAATCTGAGCACAGTCAACAGAACATACTCATCATTTATTTTGTAAGTGTGGATAGACATGTGGGAGTGCATGTGCACTGAGAGAGAGAGAGACACATAGACAGACAGACAGACAGAGCAAGGGAGACGAACAGAGAGAGAGAGAAAGAGACAGACAGACAGACAGAGCAAGAGAGAGAGAGAGAAAGAGACAGACAGACAGACAGAGCAAGAGAGACGAACAGAGAGAGAGAGAGAAAGAGACAGACAGACAGACAGAGCAAGAGAGACTAACAGAGAGAGAGAGAGAAAGAGTCAGACAGACAGACAGGCTGACAGAGAGGATGAGAGTGAGAGATAGACACACAGAGAAAGGGAGAGAGACATACATACAGAGTGAATGAGAGATAGACAGACACACAGAGACAGACAGAGAAGCAGAAATAGAAAGACCGACAGCGCGAATGTGTGTGTACGCATGCATGAATTGTGTTAGTCTTAATCTCAAACTATACTGTACTTTTTTTTTTTTTGCTCAACCAAGACAAATTTCTCATCTGAGTCTAACACAACCTCCTCATGTTCCTCCTCATTCTTTTACGCCAAGCCAGTGTGGATTAGACAAGGACCTCAAGGTGAGGAAATTATTTACATAATTCCACACTCAATTAAAGAACATCTAATGCGTTTGTTGTTTAAAACATCAAAGAAATGAATAATCAAATTCAAGGAAGAGAGGCAAAACAATATGTAAAAAATTTACTGAACTATTTCTAACCACCATCCACCTTTTTTTGCATTTGTTTCTGGTATATCTGGTATACGGGTGGGCGGAGGACTATACACGCAGTAAAGTTTGTGCTTTTCTTTTCCCCTCCCTAAAAAGAGGGCAGTTCTGTTTTCTCTAGACAATAATGTTCTATATGATTAGTAAAAACAGATGTGACTTGGCATGCGTGCATGTAGAAAGAGAATGGTGGAGGGAGAGAACTAGACTGAGGGCAAGAGCCACACATGAAGAAGATCAACTTCTACTCCCAAAGCTCCAACCAAGCCCTGTGGACATAGAACTGGGACTCTTCAAGCTTGACGTCTTCAGCACTCACCTGGGCACGCGGGGGTCATGCCATGTACTCACACCTGTACGTGTATGCAGGAAGTAGACCTGACCTTGCTGGGTTGTACGTTGTTCTGTAAAACACAAACCCAGACATTAAACGTAAACATGTGCTGGGGAGATATAAAAGCTGCTAGGGGAGATATTTATGAAAGCTGCTCTTACAACTTGGCATACATAATGTACAACTTGTACCTGGCCAGGGGGGTGTTTCCGTTACCGCCAATCATTAGCTGAGAACATAAGCAAATGAAAGACAGCTTTCAAAGAACATTGTTCTGGAAACTCGTACACGAAAACAACGCCTACAAATGACAATATGGGACTTGTATTCTGGTGAGCTGAAGCCAGTCCAGCTTAGTTACTCACAAGTAAACTGACACAAATATTGCTCTCAAGCATTTTTGTCACTGCTCTCTGCTACAGGCATAAGTCATTTTTTGTCACATTTGAGATGTTAAGAAAAATTGCTTCTTTTCCTGTCATCTGGCGACTTGTGCCATTACGATTCTATTGGATTATCACATTTTCCTGTTGGCGTATTTCTTTTTCTACAATATTATCTGACAGTCCTTATGCTCAGGCTTTTGGCATAAGTCTGACTATGCTATTATTGTAGAGCAGTGACAATTCGCTATTAGCCGTGCACAAACAAATGTACAAAAACAACTTGCATGTGTATCAAGAGGTTAATTCATAATTAGACTTAGCCCTTTTTCTATTCTTTTTAGAACCACGAATAAGGCTATTCACAATTGTGTTCACAAATATCATTTCAGGCGAAGTCAATGAAACATTAACCTGAAATATTTTGGTTGTGTATCAGTGTTCTAGGTGTGTCTGCATTTGCAACAAGCACATAAATCACGAACCTCAGACTTAGGATTCACCCATTTATGGTGTGATGTAGTAGATATACAACTACTGAAACATTATTAACCCTCTTGTTGCCAAATGGCTGATATATCGGCCCTATCATGTTATGTTAAACCTGCCGCGAGGCAGCTGAATATATCGGCCGACATTGTTCCGGCATGTTTTGCACTGCTAATTTTACTACTTCCTGCTGTCTTTCTACCCGATAATCCATATTCTGGTAGACAAAAGGAAGGGCATTTGGACTTGGCAGCAAAAGGTTTGACTACTGGGTAACATGTAATGTATGCAAAGCCATCATCCTGACAGGGGGGATTAGTGTATGCGGATATAAAATATAAAATATTTATATATAGAAAAGGCCAATTTCAATTTCAAGGACTTTGTTTGTTTTTTTTTTCAAATTCAAGGACTTTTAAGGACCTGTTTTTCAAATTCAAGGTCTTTTATGGACCCCTTTTTCAAATTCAAGGACCTGTAAGGACAATTTTTAAAATTTCAAAGACTTTTAAGGACCTATTTTTCAATTTCAAGGACTTGCAAGGACCTATTTTTCAATTTCAAGGACTTGTAAGGAGGACCTATTTTTCAAATACAAGGAATTGTAAGGACCAAGTTTTCTTGTAAGGACCTATTTTTCAAAGACTTTTAAGGACCCAGTTTTCAAATTCTAGGACTTGTAAGGACCTATTTTTCAAATTCAAGGTCCTCTAAGGACCTGTTTTTCAAATTCGAAGACTTTTCAGGACCTGCTTTCAAAATTCACCTTTTAAGGACCTATTTTTTTCCAATAAAAGGGCTTGTAAGGACCTATTTTTCAAATTCAGGGACATTTAAGTAGTTATTGGAACCCCGAACTAAAACATCAGCCACACCCTCCTCGGAATTAATATAATAATAATGGCTTTGAAGTTATGACAGGTTGTTCGTAAGACTCACCATAACCATCTGGCAACTCCACTGCATCATGAAGCTGAGCTCTGCTCATGTAGTTCCGATGTCGCGTTGACCGTCGCCGTACAAACTGGTGCGTTGCTGTGCTGGTTGTTGTATTGCTGTTGCTGCTGTTGTTGTCGTTATTGCTCCCTCCCCCACTACTCTGACCACCACCAACACCTCCACCGCCACCGCCGTTATCACGACTACTGTGACTGAGACTGGCACTGCTGCTGTTGCTGCTCATCTGTCCATTGCCACGGTTACCGGATGAGCTGGCACTGGAGGATGGGGGCATAAGGCCGTCGTTGTTGCGGGAGGGTCCCACCATACTCATTGGTCTTGAGCTTTCTGCTGCTGGCCTAGAGATAGTAAAAAAAAAAAAAAAAATCCAAACTGATGAACTCAAAACATCCTTCACTATCATTTAACATGGTGATTACTTGACACAACATGGCAATATGAAAAATGTCAGTGGCAACAATATTGTTAATAATTCTACAGCAAAGATGCCACCCAGCTTTTGATTCTATATTATGGTAATTTCTATGGCTGTTTCAAGGAGTCCGTAAGATTATTGTTAATAATTCATATCGATGGTGTCAGACGCAAACTGGCAAAGTCCAAAAGTTTCATATTACTTTATACCAATTTATGCAGCCTGGAATCCTGCATCATATGTAAAAGTAGCTGTTACCATTATCCAGTAGAAATACTCAAAATAAGCATGTGACCAAACCAGCTAGGTCCATTTCCCATTAGTTTTAGCGGCCGTTTTTTGTTTCTCCTGTAAAATTTGCTTATTTCGACTTGGCCGGTTTGCTCCTGACACCATTGATGTACAGCAGAGATGCTATCCAGCTTTTGATTCTATATTATGGTAGTGCCTATGGCTGTCTCAAAGAGTGCAAATTGTTATCTATCTACGAAAATCCAGCAGAAAAACAGGATGCTGCTAATTTTCACCGAATGATGCAGGCCTGGTCTGACATTTACACTAACATTGGTCTGTTTCTTCCCTAATGCCGGGCTTCGTAACATACAACCTTTTGCACATTTAAACGTTCCTCTTAATAAACAATTCCCCAAAACCTGAAGTTTTGATTAATCACCTTTTCTTACGAATCTGATTGTTTGACTAATCTATTTATCCTTTGTTGAGACATATTTCCCCCCGAGATGAAACTCAGAAACAAATACCAGTCACATGAAAAATGGAAAAACTTTGACAGAAGAAGGCGTGGCGGCCTCAAGAAGGTGGAGAAAGAATTTCTCGACACCCACATGTCACACCCACTTCTCTACATGTTTCACCTGCATGTTAAATCCACATCCAATATTTGTCAACAAACTAACTTTTCAAGCAGTTTACAGCACAACAAACTCAACATTTTTGCTTTCTATTCTATTTATGTTGTTTTCTGCTGGTTTAACATTCCTGACATGATACAGACAGCTGACAAACACAACAGGTAAATATTTGACATAGTTCTGTCACACTCAGCCAAAAAAAAAAAAAAAGAAGAAGAAGAAAGAAAAAAATTCAACATTTTTCATCCTGTCAACATTAATAATAATCATGCAGAATATGCCAGAGTTTTTCCACCAAGCGAGGCTTTTTCTTTTCTTATTTTTTAAAAAAATCCGCACTCTGATGTTCTCTGATTTATGAGGTTTTGTTTTTGTTTTTTGGTAAAATGGAATCCCTTAATGTCTTAAATTTTGGAGACCGATTGTGGACTCTTTCCTTCACTATATCAGATAGCCTCATTGTAGCAAACGGTTTTCCACCCCAGAACCATGTCGACCATGAAACTAAAGTCAAAATGTGGGAAAAAGAAAAGGTGGTATGTAACAAAGCCTCGCATAGGAAACAACACAGAAACAATACAATAAAACACAAAGGAAAAGGAAAGACAAATCAAGCTTTCGGTCAATTGACCTTCTTCAGGGGAAAAAAAATGTAACAGGATAGTCAATTAAATTTTAAGAAATCGTTCAATGTTTAACAAATCAGAACGCTTATTATCGCCTGCCAGTTTCAGACTTGGATTCTTGAACGCAGGCCATGGTGTCTTGGTTTACATCATCAAATAAGAAAATCCTATTTTTGCAATGGAATAGTCACGGGACATGATTAAATTTCTTCTGCATTTCAATCTTTGTTCTCAATGGATTGTACCTTCTGTGTATTCAATCTGTGCCATGAATGCAGGGTTGTGGAAAAATGTGGAGCAAGATGCTACCTGTTCCACTGGTGAGGTTTATTTGTCTGTCTATTTGGAGTGTGTGAGTGACTTGTGCCCACAGCATTATTCATGTTGTGAAATTATACTTTTTCTTGGTTCCCAGATCAAGAGCTGCATGGGTAAACAATCATAAATCGTCTTTTTCTCTTTTTGTAATTGAGATATGTGCATGCCTGTTGCCCTGGACAGCTTGCAGGCCATGTTATAAGTTGGGAGTGAAATTCTAAAACAAGGGTTATACATTTTTTTTTTTTTTTTTTAAATTATCGAAATCATTAGGTCTGGGATAAAGAAAGTTTTTCAGCTTTTTGCTTAACCTGAAATATTTGTAAAAGATGAGTTACATCAGTTTACCATATGGCCTTTGAAATGTAAGTAGCATAAATTCTGTGAACATAATCAACCATGAACTGGTTCATCAGAACAATTTCTTATTTTGGTGGCTGTTGTTCGGAGTCTAATTACAACGCCAAATAGAGAAAATGTAAAATACCATGTTGCCCCGTACAAAAACCTATTAGGTTACAATCCCTGCAGGCTGAAACACATCCAATCACTTATATCTGATTTGTTCTATAGGTCAAGGCCAGTTTATCTGGCTGGCTCCACCAACTGCTGTTTTTCGTAATGTTCAGGTGAATGGTGTGGCCCCTAGCAACCAGGGCAAGTCTACCCCAAAGATTACACCAGACCCCCACCAGACACATGCTGGTGTGTCCTGGCTAAGCCATTTACTCTTGTATCTCTAATCCGTCTCAACCACGCCCCCCTGTCCCTGGGCAAACCACAGTATGAATGGAATTTTCTGTCAGAGCTGATTGGGCCAGGCTCACCTACCTGGGGCACCACTAAACTCAAACAGGTAAGACAAAATGTCTACAGGTGAGTCAACCAACTGCTCAAACTCGGGACAAATGTATCAAATTCTGACATTGTTCTGGAGTACTTGAGTTACAGAGAGGAGGGAGGAGGAAGAGGCGAGGGGGCCTTAAAACTATATGTTTTTATACCAAACACAATTCTCCAACAATTGCCAACAGAACAACAGAAACAACAATGACGTCAAAACCAAGAAGAAGAAGAAGAAAAAGAGAATTGCAAATGCCAAGGTCAGAGATCCTCTGAAAATACAGACATCAACACACAAATTTCCTGACAACTCCCGAGTATGCCAGACATCAGAAAACACTGGCAGACTATGCAGACATACTTTGAGCCAATGACTATATTATTCACAATCCATCAAATTGTACTAAATTTACAGCTTTTTCTGTGTAACCAGAGCAAACTTTACTTTTCTAGGAAAATCATTTTTATAGGTTAAATTTCTCATTATTTTCCCATCATTTTCAGCAAACTTTCACCTAAAGATATATTACATGTATATCCTTTTCATTATCCTTCACTGCACCAGTCCTACCCCATTCTAGACCAGTATGAGTTTAGAGAAAGCACGACCACAGGATAACCAACACATTGTGTTAGGAACAAGCAAGAAGATAGACAGAATATAACAGAACATTGGACAGAGGGAGACCCTACCTAAAACGCCCATCAACTGGCCGCCAACCCCAGTCCAGGTGACCTGGTTTCACTTTATAGATACTCTTTCATTCACATCTGCCTCTTCACCCCACCCCCACCCCTCCAAACACACCCACCACTCACAACTCATTGATCGACAGTGTTCCCCTCACCCAACCCCCACCCTGTGACTGACATTGATGGTTTGACTACAAGATCACCAGGACCAACACCGATTACCTGAGCTGCCACATCAAATTTTGAACTTAAACTTTCTGAATCCACAGAATCAGACATGGGTGCCACCCAGGAATTATGAACAAGGATGAACTTTTTTTTCGACTCGCCGTTGCATTGCACCCCTCCCCCAATTTGGAATTTTTTTTTTAAAATCAGGCATAAATAACACAATTCGCCGGTACCTAAAGTGCTATTTTATTAATTTTCCTTGACTCACTGACACTACCAGGGCATAGCGGCCGATAGCGGCAGTTTAGCGGCGAAAGTTGGTAAAAATTCAAATAGCGGAAAGCCGCTATATAGCGGAAAAGTGGCACCTATGAATTCAGAACAAGACTTACAGCTGAGCTCCAACATTCTATAAGCCATACATCATCTTTGTCCTCTTTTGATGAGCAGGGTCACAACCACTTTCCACCTTTGCAGTGGCTATAAACCCCTCCCCCTTCTAATCATCAACTTCCACCTGCCCACCAGAACGTTCTAGGGTGTGTCTCCGTCCCCTGTCAGTTATCTCTATCTCCTCCCTGCATGTGGCCGCGGGGCGTGAGCCACTTTACCGGAACAGCCAGACCATTCCGCAGGCCGCCAGACACTCAGATAACACAACAATGGAAAGGATGACATTCAACAAATACCACTTTGAAATTAACCCTAAAATGTTTCTCGACTGCACGTCAGACTCCGCCTCGTGTCCAAAAACCGAGGAGGATAACGAGGATTTCATTTCACACACACAAAAAATAAATACCCCCCCCCCCCCGAAAATCAAAGAACATTATTAAAATTTTGTTATTTTGAGCCCCCCCCCCCCCCCCCATGAATTTGTTTTTACCACAAAGAAGCTTTCTATTTCTTATATATCATCTGCATTTGAGTTAAGACACAGAAAAGTTTTAGAAAAGTTTAGGAACATGAAACATGGAAACCATTACTTTTTACAAGAAAGGCTGCATTGGATAGATTTACTGTAGGTATACAAAACTTTCTAATTAACACCAGGGAGTAGTGAAGATTTCTTTTGCTGTACCTCATGAGGAAGAGACAACAGAACGTCCTGTTAGGAGTGTACTGCATGAAATAAAGTGGTTGGGGCGGAGAGAGGTGGGGGGGGGGAAGACTTCAAAGTCCTCAGTAAGACAAGCTTTCTGCACATGATCATCCTCCCCAGCAGTTACAGCGACTTGATCTCCAGCCAAAATTCAACCACGACAGAGCTCGGCCAAATCCATTTTGTACAGAGAGAAACAGATGCGCTGTTTGGATGCCTCGAGTAAATATTTCACTTGCCGTTTAATTGTGTTTCGATGGCCCAGGATCCCAACGTCTTCTGTTCTCCACGCATCATTTTCTGTCTTGCCCAAACAGCAACGCGCGCCAGACACATTGTGCTCAATAAAACTTCAGATCACATTACCTTTACGATCGAAGTCAAAGAGATATGGAGAAGGAAAAAAAACCTCAATTTGAAGGCAAATCAACCATGTATTAGAGCACAACTGCCATGTCTGTTCATTTTAGGGTTCCGGTTAAAATTGTACAAGATTCCTGATTAAGGGGGGTATCATACTAAGCCCGAAACGTCACAGCCAGTTACTGCCAGCAAAATGTACGCCCAAAAACTAATGGCAGAAGCTGACTGTGTCTGACCGGGCTTGGTATGATAGGGTCTTCCCGGATTGACTAACAAAATATAGGAAATTATGATGTGTACTTTTTGTCTGCCAGCAGCTGACTGTGTCTGACCGGGCTTCGTATGATACCACCCTTAGACCTTAACTTTAAGGTGACTTAAAGTAGTTTTGATCCAAGTGCCCCATACCACACCAAGCAACTCTTCAGATTGTGTTGTAAACAAACGGCAGACATGTGAATTTCTCGCGACATCTGGAGCATTGGGAAATTTGACAGCTGAATTCTTGACATGCGTGGTAATTGAACAGACTGCATGAGCATGCACGCAGGTACGGCAATGACGCTACTTCTGTGGGGATCTACGTGGTCTTGTCAACGGCACTCGCTCCGCCCTGCTATTTTTACGGAAAATGTCGCATGAAAAAGTAAAACGTTCTTTGCCTCTGTATATTTATCCACTGCATCCGTTCCGCTCCGCTCCGCTCCTCACCGTTATAGGGGCAAAGAGTGTTTTACTTTTTTTCATACGTCATTTTCCGTAAAAATAGCGGAGCGGAGCGGATGCTATGGACACGACCACTTATTCAATGATATTATGGAAAGATTAAAGGCAGCCACGCCAGCACAGTGAACTGTGGCATACAGAATGGAATTCCTTCAGTCCTGGTGAATGGTTACAAAGGCATCACCACGCTGAGAACTTGCAGAGGGGTCTGTTTCCGAGAGGAGATTTCGGTCACACTTTCGTAGGTGGGTGTATCTGTGTCAGGTAAACTGTGTCTGCATTAGGTGCGATTGTTTTTGTTAGGCATAACTGTACGTATGGAGTATAGTTGTGCGTGTTAGGTATAAGTGTTCGTACGTGTGCTTGATATAATTGTTCCGCCTTCAGGTGTAAATATGCCTGTGTTGCCTGCCTGCTTGCCTCAGCGTAAAACAGATTTGTATCTGCGTAAAGGGTATACTTATATCTATGTTAGGTATAATTGTATGGGTGTCAGGTATGACTGCGTCTGTGTGAAGTATCGTTGTATCGGTGACAGGTGTAAAATGTGTCTGTAGTTTTAGGTATAATAACTGTAGCGGTGTCCAGTATAATTGAATCAGTGTAATTGTATCAATGTCAAATATAATTGTCTGTATGTTGTTGGTTATACTTGTATCCTCGGCAGCGAAACATGGACCACATATGCCAGACAGGAGAGAAGACTCGGCACCTTCCACCTGAGAAGTATCCGTCCTATTCTCGGCACATCCTGGCCTAACGCCGAGATCCTGTCCCGCGCCGGCCTTCCGAGCATGACCACCCTGCTCAAACAGTGTAGACTGTGCTGGCTGGGACACGTCCAACGAATGCGGGATGGTCGCATCCCAAAAAACATCTTCTATGAATAGGAGAACTGACGTCCGGGACAAGATCCACTGGACGCCCACAGCTCCGATGCATGGATGTCTGCACGAATGACGTGAACGCATTCATACTGACTTTTGGGAGGACCTTGCTGCTGACCGGACAGGATGGAGAGGCACCCTGAACCAGCACTTCAGGTTGGGGGAGGAGAAGCTGGTGAATGCCGAGGCGGAGAAACCGTCCCGAAGAAAGCAGCGCATCATCCCCCACAGACCAGAGAGCGCATAAATGTGACATCCTCGAGAGAGATTACCACTCTCACCTTGGTCCCCACAGTCACAGACGACGCTGCCCCAGACAACCAGATAGGTAAGACAATTGATAAATTGCACGCACATCCATGACTGTTTCACTATCGACGGAGGCCTTACTATGATAAGCCGAGACACAGTCTGACCAAGAATTAGATCAACAATACCGAGGTAGCACTGTCTCCAACTCTGGACCAAAATGACATTCAACAAGACTAGAGAATGCCCAGGCCAGAACTTCCACAAGAATGCTAAGATCAAACCCTTAAGCACCTTTCTTACACATGGGAAGAACGGTTATGCGTAGAATGAGAGAGAGAGGCACGTAAGAAATGCCATTACCGTAGAGCAATACGTACAATTGAGCAGCAACATCAACAATGCCGTGAAAAGAAATCTGAATAAACAGACCTAGACCACACAAGCACCCCAGTATTACCCTGTCTGTTATTTCTTCTCTGTCTTCAGTTAAAACGTCTTCCGAAGAAAAATCACAGAAAGAGAGAGCCGATCTAGGTACACCTTTTACCTTTGCAGTACTGGGGCAAGGACTTTCAAACAGGTTGGGGGCAATCTAAACTGGAGGTACTTAGTAACAATAATAAAAGTTAACATTGTAATGAATCGAATTTTTTTTAATATGGAAGCCTTTCTGTATAAAATTTTACATTGTGACAACTAACTAATTCTCTCTCTCTCTCTCTCTCTCACTCACTCACGCAGGCAGGCACTCATTCACGCACGCACGCACTCACTCACTCATTCACTCACTCACTTACTTCATATAGTTCAATTTTTCCCCATTCTCCTTCTGCATAGTTTCTTATTTTTTCCCCCCACTACCGATTCCAACCAGACACCGATGAGACCCCAGGATGCGTGCAGGATATACCCTACCCAAGTTTACACCTACAATGTTAAGCCATTGATTAAAAGTCACAATTTCGTGATCACAACTTCATCATGCTTGTAGCTGACCGCACTAAGTCTTTGTCTCTCATTTCTCACCCCCCCCCCCCCAAAAAAAAACAACAACAAACAAATGCCAAAATTTCTGCATGCAAATAATAAATCAGACACAGTCAAGAGAAGGACATTCTCGCAGTGGGAGCAACAGTGGACGGCATAACGACATGAAAATAAGACATGTATCAGAACAGAAAAGGCGAAAGGGGTGTTCAAACAGTCTGGTCAAGATTCAACAATGTATCAGCTTTACCTTGTTGGACGTTCCCATTGGGTGGTTCTGGTCACGTGATTGACATAATGCACTCGCCCATTGGCTGTTCTCCGCTCCTCCCACCTGAAACAATAAAGTAACATTAAACAGATTTTAAAAATGTTATTGCAATGGCAAGAGGAAACATGATAAGAACAATCATGAACTAAACAGGCAGGGCGGACGAGGAGAGAGAAAAACAAATAAGTTTTGTCCGAAGACTGCATAGATGAACATTAACTGTATCAAGAAGGTACAGAGATAGCGGGCAACTGTACAAGATGGTCAGGACTGAAGGACACCTGGACATAATGGGTAGACAGTCTCCCTCCAGCCTCACCCTCCATATTCCTCCACACGCCGTCAATACAAGAACACAAAAACGACCCAGAATTGATGAGAACTTCCTGATCCAGTTTTGTACTTTGAAGTTAATAGTGGCTTTTCTTTTTCCCTTCAGTTTGAAACCAAATAGCGCGGACAAGTGACCAAATAGCGCGGACCAGTGACCAAAATAGCGCGGACAAGTGACCAAATACCGCGGACAAGTGACCAAATACCGCGGACAAGTGACCAAATACCGCGGTCAAGTGACCAAATCTCTGGAGAACCAGTTGTTATTGTTGTTGCTACTGTTGCTCTCACTGTGGTGGTGGCTGTTGTTGTTGTTGCTGCTGTTGCTTTCGCTGATATTGTGGTTGTTGTTGCTGTTGCTCTCACTGTGGTGGTGGCTGTTGTTGTTGTTGTTGCTGCTGTTGCTTTCGCTGATATTGTGGTTGTTGTTGCTGTTGCTCTCACTGTGGTGGTGGCTGTTGTTGTTGTTGCTGCTGTTGCTTTCGCTGATATTGTGGTTGTTGTTGCTGTTGCTCTCACTGCGGTGGTGGCTGTTGTTGTTGTTGCTTTCGCTGATATTGTGGTTGGTATTGTTGTTGCTGCTACTGCTAACGCTGATGTTATCGTTG
>OZ007568.1:64209107-64286607 GCA_963931925.1 Onchidella celtica | reverse complement strand
GCCGGGCCCCCCAGCCTCGAAGGGGCCCACCCAAGCTACTGGAGGTCCCTCTCGACTGCCCCGGGGAGCCGGGGGGCAGGAGAGGAATGCTACTGGCCAAACCATCAAAGATAAGGAGCAACCTTTAAAGATAATGCACTGGAATGCTGAAGGAGTCAACAGCAAGAAAGATGGATACAGCAAGAAGTTAGAGCTAGAAAACATCCTTTTTGAGGAGAAAGTAAGTATCTGCTGCATCCAAGAAACCCACCTCAGCAAAGACGTTGCTTTCAAGGTAAGAGGATACCAGTGCTTTAGAAACGACCGGACAGACAGAAGAAAAGGAGGAATTCTAACCTTGGTGAGAAACAACATCAGAGCAAGCCGGATTCAAGTGCTAATGGAGGGAGCAGAATATCATCTACTACACATCAGGACAGATCAGACGGAATTCCACATCCTCAATTATTACTGCCCAAACGACCGATCCATGTCCCTGGATACAATTCCCTTTAGAGGTAGGCTAATAGCATGTGGAGACTTCAACAGCCACTCCCAAAGCTGGGGCTATGAACACATGGACAAGAGAGGTGAGGAGGTTGAAACATGGCAGGATGAGTTAGGACTGCTTCTCATAAATCAGCCCACAGACCCACCTACATTTTACTCAAGATGCTGGCATACCACCTCAACACCGGATATAGCCTTCTATACACCAGACCTGGACTGGAAGATCAAAAGGACTGTGGGGAAACAACTTGGAGGAAGTGACCATCGCCCTGTTTTCATCATGGTGGAAAACGAGCTAATAAAGAACAGCAGCACCTTTGCCAGATGGAACTACAAGAAGGCCAATTGGATGATGTTCAGACACAGAACAAGCGTGCTTGCCACAAGTATAATTTCAACAGGGAAAAACATCAACACCATTGTGCAAGAGTTCAACTCATCTATTCTTCAAGCTGCCAAGGAAACAATACCTCGTGGAGCACGAAAGAACTACAAACCATACTGGAACAAGGATCTTGACCAACTCCACCAAGAAGTAGAAAAGGCACGAATACAGGCTGAAAACAACCCAGGACAACAGCAACACAATGCCCTCCAGCAAGCTAAGGCAAGATTTCAAAGAGGAAAGCTCCAGGCACGACGCAAGAGCTGGAAAGAGAAAACAGCCTCCCTCAACTTTGAAAAAGACGGCAGGAAACTATGGAACCTGGTTAAAGCTCTAAATGATGAAGGAACAGATAGTAATATCAGAGTCACTTTGCAAGAGAATGGCAAGACCCTAACCAAGAAAACAGCAGCGAATGTTTTTGCAGATGTGTTTGCTAAGGACTGTAACATAGAGGTAAGTACAAGCAAGTTAAAGGAGGCAAGAAATGACAAGGCCCCGGACAGAAACGAAGGAGACCAGCCAGAAGTCATGAACACAAAGATCACACGGCAAGAACTAGACCTTGCCATTAGCAAACTAAAACTGCGGAAGTCACCAGGTGCAGATGGAATACCAAATGAGATGATCAAGAAACTCGGATCCGGAGCTCTGAATAAATTACTAGAGATCTTCAACGTCAGCTGGAAAACTGGAGAAGTACCACAGATCTGGCGAGAAGCAATCATGGTCCCAATACCCAAAAATGGAAAGGACAAAGGAACAGCAAGAAACTATCGACCAATAAGCTTGACAAGCTGCCTCTGCAAGACCATGGAACGGATCGTCAACCACAGAATGAAGTGGTACCTGGAAAGCAACCACCTACTGGCTGATCAGCAAGCAGGGTTCCGTCAGTGTTATTCCACAGAGGATCAAGCAACCTATCTGTCACAGGACATTGAAGATGCCTTCCAAGACAAGAAACAAGTATTAGCAGTGTGGATCGACCTTCGAAAGGCCTTTGACAAAGTCTGGAAAGACGGACTACTCAGGAAGCTGCGAGACAACAAAGTGACTGGTAGCATGTACAAGTGGACCAAGAGCCTTCTACACAACAGAAGAGCAAGAGTCCAGCTGGATGGATGTCACAGCAAGAAGGTACTGCTGAGACACGGTGTGCCACAGGGAGGAGTAATATCACCCACCTTATTCCTGATCTTCATAAATGATCTAGTTCAAGAACTACCCTGCGGAATACGTACAGCTCTATATGCAGATGACCTAGTTATGTGGTGTACGTAAGAACATGCCACAGTTGCCACAAGAAGACTACAAAGAGCCACTGACATCCTCTTAGCATGGACGAATAAGTGGTGTGTCACAGACAACGAAGAGAAGTCGTCCACTACTCTTTTCACCCTGTCTCCAAAACAGACTGCTGGAGCCATCAAGCTCAATGGGACATCACTCAAGGAAGACAAAGCACCAACCTATCTAGGAGTCACATTCGACACCAGGCTCTCATGGAGGAATCACATCGAGAGGGCAGAGACAAAAGCTAGAAGAAAGCTAGCCATATTGAGGAAACTGAGCGGCACATCATGGGGAGCGACAGAAAGAATTCTCAAGAATGTGTATCAGCAAGGGATTCGCCCTCACCTCGAATATGGTTCAACAGCCTGGAGTTCAGCGTCCAACTCAGCCCTTCAGATGTTAAACAAAGTTCAGAACCAGGCTTTGCGCATCATCACAGGAGCAATGAAGTCAACACCCATTGTGGAGATGGAGAAGATCACCCAGATAGCAACACTTGCAGAACGAAGAGAAACCAGGGTGGCAATCCAGGCAGAGAAATTCAACAGCATAGAGAATCACCCAATGAAAGAGAAGCTAGGAGACCTGGCAAGGGGAAGGCTGAAACGTACGAGCTTTATTCACAAGGCAAAGCGAATAAGAAGACAGCTATCACACCTTCCCCAGATTGCCCACCCCCTGACATCTGTACCTGAACAGACCCCTTGGACGGAGGAGACAGAGACCCAAGTCCAGATACACACAGACGTTGATGGTGTCTTCAACAAGGGAGAACAAAGTGAAGTAGAAAGAAGAACTGCTGTACTCGGCCTACTTGATGACAAGTATCCAAGCGAATCATGGGTTCGAGTCTACACAGATGGCTCTGCTGAGAATGCTGTAACAAACGGAGGTGCCGGAGTGTATATAGAGTATCCAGACTCAACAAGAACGGCAATTAGCATGCCAACCGGAACCTTCTGCAATAATTATGGATCAGAAGCCAAAGCCCTCATGACAGCTGCCACAGAGCTTCAAGTAGAGGACAGCAACATCGTCTTCCTCACAGATGCAAGATCAGTCCTTGAGGCCCTTCAAGCTGGCAAGCTTAACGACCTGAAGAAATGTTTTACACAGCTTGGAAATAGAAGCAGGATAGTCCTACAGTGGATACCATCACATTGTGGAGTCCCAGGCAATGAGAAGGCAGACCAACTGGCCAAGGAGGGCTCCGGCCTGGAGCAGCCACAGTGCCTCCTAAACTACTATGAGAAGAAAAACCTCATCAAAAACAACAGACGGCAGCAAATAAACCAACAGGATAAATATCATCTCCTGAACAGAGAGGATCAAGTACTGTTGTTCAGACTAAGAACTGGTCACAATAGGCTCCACCACCACATGTTCACCAAGTTCAAAATAGGAACATCTGCCATATGCGAGTGCAGCCAGTCTCCTCAAAACACGGAGCATATATTGCAGAACTGCACACTCCTCTCAGCACTGCGAGAAACATATTGGCCCCAACCCACCGACCTGAATATCAAACTCTATGGTGCTCTGCCAGAACTGCAGAAAACCGTAGATTTTATTAAAAGAACAAATCTGCAGATTTAGATTGGTGAACGAAAGAAGAAGAAAATGTTTCACGCCAGTGACACCCCATTATTAGACGGCAGCTACGCCCTTTTTTATGTTCAAATTTTGGACGTATCCCACCGGACACCCCTCAAAGCTTACTCTTGTTAGATTAAATGCAAAACACAGAGAAGTAAACACTGTGCAACCGTCTATTTCTGGGTTGGATCTCCCTGAAACTTAATCTCGTGATGTCACCATCACAATTTGTCGGCCAAACAAAATCGGCGAAATGCACGCCTAGAATAAGGCTGAACTGCCAATGTTCCACCCCGCCCCCGCCCCTAGCCCCCCCCCCCCACCCTTCCTTTTTCCCCCTTGTGGAAGAAATAATGAGAGTCAACTTGGTAGAGTGCTTGAGTTTCGGGTTTGAGTTTGGGTTTAAAGGCAATAACGGCCAGTTTGTGCCTCTAACGGTTTTTTGTTTCTTCGTTCTCTCTCTCTTTGGGCTAGCTTTCAGCCATCAGTTGCCTATAGGTAAGATCAGATAAAAGTGAAGTTAAAAATCTAACGGGAAAAGGCCCGTGCTGAAAAGTATTTCTATGAATTTTGTAAATATGATAAAAGTCTGTTAAATCAACTTGTAGAGTTCGACCTCTTTCAGAAATGACAAGAACATAATTCTTTCATGGATTCGCAGGTACAGTGTCTTCTTCGAATAAGCATGACGTCTACACGTTCAGTTAAAATATCTGGCAGAGTGCTGACCAAAGCAGTTTGTAATTATTTTTTTTATCACAATCCGCAGCACGACCTGTTTACACCTTGGCAAAGCAAAAACTCCACGCCCAAAAACACACAAGCTTATCAAGTCCGGCGTTGAAATCTGCTCCACACCGCCATTATTTTACCGCCAACATTCTGAGCGCGCAGAGCCAGAAACTGATCCCTGAAATATCAGCATTTTTATCTGACTCCGCACAAAAATCTCCAGCACGGAACAAACAAACAAAAAAAAAACAACTTCAATTTGGAGTTGACGAACGTCAGGTTTTAAAATTTTGTTCAGCACCGAGAACAAAAATAAATAAATATATAAATAATGAAAAGGCTGCTGAAAGAGATCAAAATGACGAGCTGGCAAACTTCTGACGACAGTTAAAAATCTTGCCCGAGATAGGGCCAGCGGTAAAGGCTGGTGTACAATTTCAACCGGTAAATCCCAGTATTTACGTGTTGTCTTGTGTCTGAAAGATAAACGACGTTTACATACAACTACAATTATACCTAACAACCAGGATTATATCAGAGGCAGACACGATTACTCCCGAAAAAAAAGGTGCTGTATTACTACTACTACTACCAAAAAACAAAAAATGCAAATGTCTTTGAACCTGATCCAGACAAAATTATACTCGCGGCAGACAAAACCACATGTATACCGAATGTACAGGGGATTATGCCGCACACAAACACAATTATACCTGATCCAGATACAACTAAATACCCAACAGTGATCAAACTATCGTCTCTGAGACCAGGACCTTTCAATTGCCGTTCAGGAAAAGGCAGGAAAATCCCAAACGAATATTTCCTACACGTCATGCAACTATAATAATTACTATGTACGGTTGCAATAAATTAATCAGATCAATATTATACACCGGTACATCGTTACTAATGCCGAAAAGATCAGAAAACCGATCCAAATCGACAAACTTTCATCTGTTTGAGACGGACCTCACCAATGTTCCTTGTAAGTTATGCGAGTGCGCGGCGGTGCAGTAACAGTTGCTGTATTGGTGTCGCGTATGCACCACAGACTAATAAATCAACCAGACTGGAAACACAAGCTTCGGGCTGTGTCGTGTTTTACGGAAGTTAATGAGATGCGGCCGTATAACCAACGTGGCCGCCGCTCGGTAAATTCCGATTCTAGTTCTATCTGCAGTAGAAATTTTCTTTTATTTGTCAAGATTGGTTGTACATTGACTTGCCTATCCTTTCATTTTATTATCTACAGTTGCCTTTTTTTTTTTTATTGTTATAAATGATGACCGTATGGACTTTTAGCGACCGCTGCATTGTAGCTATGCTGACGCGTCGGTCGCGACCGTAAACCTACAATGGGTGACCTTTCGCTGTTTTGTGACGTCACACACTGGGCTCATCCAGTCTGGGTATTTTATTAGTCTGTGGTATGCACACCAGAATATTGCCGAGCACATCAAAATGTTACCTCTCATTTCAGTTTACAAAACACTGTTGTTTCGGCCACCATTTACAACATTTTTGCTCACAGCATCAAACATTCCTCTTAGTGTTTGGACAAATTAGAGGGAACGTTGGGGCCTCACGACAAATTGTTCCTCTTTTCCTCCTTCCTTCCTTCCTCCCCTCTCCACCTGTACGTTGTTTACCTACTCTCTATCTCCGTCTCACAATTGCGCACAGGATAAATAATCTATTTTTATCAAACCACATTAAGGAAGTGGAAATTATTCCCAGTTTTACCTGCCTTCTATTTCATATTCCCACGCCACGGATGTGAATATAATATAACGTGCTTTTATATCAAAACACGGGTTCTACCTTTGACCTCTCACACCGCATTCGTTCTGACTTTTTCCCGCCCGTTTTATCGTGGTTGGCAGAAAGTTCCAGTCGCACGATCCTCATTGTTTGTGTGGATATCTTTACGTAAATGTAAATACTAGCCCCCCCCCCTTTCCCCCCAAACACACACACACCTTCTCCCCAACAACTACATACACACCCACTGCCCCGATGCTGCTTCATTGTGACGTCAGTGGTGGCTGTTTTCCTGCATCAAGTGCTGGCTGTGGCCTGATCATGCATGGATGAGTTCAAGTTTGGAGTTTGGCAGAAAGCAGGTCGGCAGGGTAAAGGACAGCTTTGTGCCAGGAAGAAGTACGACGATAGACAGATTCTTGCAGAATGACAGGACAGAAGGAAGCCCTACTAGAAGCGACCCCCCTCTTCTCTCCTCCCACCAACCCCCCCCCCCACTTGCGGATCATGGGTAGAGGAAAAAACTGACTCTCGGTAATATTCTCTCTCCTCCTCTCTCTCTCTCTCTCTCTCTCTCTCTCGCTTCCCATCCTCAACTCCCAACCCCCTCCAGGAGAAAGCCACAAATAAATTAAATGAAATAAAGAACTATGGAAGAGAGTGAGAGAAAGAACAAAAATGAGGAAGATGAAAGAAGAAAAGGATAGAGATAGAATAGTTGAGATGAGAGGAGTTGGCAGATTATGCTAACTACAATACTGATTTTGTGTGTGTATATGAGTAGGGGTTGGGGGGGGGGGGTCACTGCAGTGTAAAAGAGAAAGAAGGACAGAATTTGGAAAGATGATGGACAGACACGAAGACAGGGAGAATGAGTTGAGTGTTTTGTAAAGATGAGACGGATAACACAGACAAAGAGACAGACAAATGATGTATGTATAGATATAGTGACAGACAAGGCTGAAGGAACTAATTAATACATGTACCTGGATATATGAGAGTGAGAGAGAGACAGAGGGACAGAGAGAGAGAGAGAGAGAGACAGAGGGACAGAGAGGGAGAGAGAGCGAGAGAGAGAGGGGGGGGGGGTGGAAGGAAAACCCAGTGAGATTCAATGTTCCGTATAGGAAAACACCCTCATATTCTTATGTTTGTATTGAACTTGTGTCTTCTGCGTCAACACCCCCCCCCCCCCCGTTCCCCCGACATCTACGAAACATCTCGCCCAGAGTCAAACGTTCGTTCTATCCACCCGTAAAACTTACTTCCCATCCGTCTATTCGGACCTCAAGCAACAAAGGTAAGACTTGCCACACACACACACACACACACACACGTTTACACAGACTGCAGGTGAAAAAGGCCACGTTAAGCCTTACCTTACGCAATCCTCTACCTCTGTCCTGATCCCGAGCACAGCTTGGTCAGGTAAAACCCTCTAGAAAACTCCAGTGTAAACAAGCGACAACAAGGCGCAAATAAAAAAAAACCAAAATGAACAGATTTCCCCCTCAAACATAAACTACGAGGTCTGTGATCTATTTATATACCCCACTGTTTATCTGATTGGATGATCGCAGTCTTAGTTTGAAACTCTTTTCTGCGACTCACACAGATCTGTCAACACGTTGTTACTGGAAGAGCAGAATAAACTCCCGGTTCCGTGAACTGCTTTTAGTACAGCTATTCTCTGTTACCATGTGTACAGCCATTTTTTACCATGTGTACAGTCATTCTCTTTTACCATGTGTACAGCCATTCTCTTTTACCATGTGTACAGCCATTCTCTTTTACCATGTTGAGAGTCATCCTTTTTTATCATGTTTACAGCCATTCTCTTTTACATGTGTACAGTCATTCTCTTTTACCATGTGGAGTCATCCTCTTTTATCACGTGTACAGCCATTCTCTTTTACCATGTGGAGTCGTCCTCTTTTATCACGTGTACAGCCATTCCCTTTTACCATGTGGAGTCATCCTCTTTTATCACGTGTACAGCCATTCCCTTTTACCATGTGGAGCCATCCTCTTTTATCACGTGTACAGCCATTCTCTTTTACCATGTGGAGTCGTCCTCTTTTATCACGTGTACAGCCATTCTCTTTTACCATGGGTACAGCTATTTTTTACCATGTGTACAGTCATTCTTTTTCACCATGTATACAGCCATTCTCCTTTACCATGTGTACAGCTTTTCTCTTTTACCATGTGTACAGTCACTCTTTTACCATGTGTTCAGCTATTCTCTTTTACTATGTGCACAGTCACTCTCTTTTACGATGTGTACAGCCATTCTCTTTTACCATGTGTACAACCATTCCCTTTTACCGTGTGTACAGCCATTCCCTTTCAACATAATTATGTACAGCTATTATCTTTTACTATGTGTACAGCTATACTCTTTTACCATATGTACAGCTATGCTCTTTTACCATGTGTACAACCATCCTCTTTTACCATGTGTACAGTGGCGGACCTACTGTGAATCTAATAAAACTTAAGCTTCCGGGCCCCTGATCCCCAAAAGGCCCTGAAGAAACATTTTTTGTTTAATGAGTAAATTATGAATGTTGCCCTATTGTTGCTGGTTTGCGAAAGAGCCCCACAACAGTTCACGCTCCAGGGTCCCAAAAATGTAGGCCCGCCGCTGCATGTGTATCTAGTGTGCCTTTCGCTTTCACTTACGTCACAGAGACTTGAGTTTTGAGTCAGAGAGTTGCATAAGGACGTGGACACGTCAGCCACCATTTTGTGCCAGGAAAGATGCAAGACGACTGACAGAACACAGCAGAATGACAGGACAAAGGGAGGCTCGACCAGGAATGCCCACCGAACGACCATCCGTTACACCGAAACAGATCCGTGGACTGATGCACACGCAAGGCTCCAAACCATACTGAGCTAAAGTCGTTTCATGGTTTTATGTTTTGTTTTTTTTTAACCAGAAATGAAACCAACCCTTTGTTCGTTTCTTTTTTTTTTTTAATATATACCTTTCTCCCACACCTACGGGATAACGTTTAACCCATATCTTGCTGAGGTTTTATTTTTTGTCCATTTTTACATAATATAGATTGCAGACAAGGATAACAGAAGGCCCAAGTGAGCCTTCACTGAAGTCAATTTTTTTATTTTAGGTGAAAAAATGGATTTTAATGTATGTCCCACAGACTAATAAATTAACCAGTCTGGAAACACGAGCTTCGGGCTGTGTCGTTTTTTACGGAATTTCCCGAGCGACGACTGTATAACCAACATGGCCGCCGCTCGGGAAATTCCGATTCTAGTTCTATCTACAATAGAAATTTCTTTTTATTTGTCAAGATTGGTTGTACATGTATTAATTTCTTGGTGCGGAACCAAACTTCCGCGTTCAGTAGGCGCGTCTAAATGGTATCATTCAAAATTGTAGCTATGCTGAAGCGTCGGTCGCTACCTTAAACCTAATATGGCGGATGGTTCATGACCTTTCGCTGTTTTGTGACGTCACACAATGGGATCATCCAGTCTGGGTATTTTATTAGTCTGTGGTATGTCCCAAAAAAGGACGCCTGCAGGAAATGCTACCATTACTTATGTCTAAGTTTGGCTATTACTGATTTCGGCTAATACATAAATATCTGATGATTGGAAAGTGCAGAGATATACCCATGTATTGTATTGGAAAATTACAAGAGAATCTCTTTCTAATGAACAAACTGGAAAACTACTGGACGGATCTCTCTGAAATTTGGCACAAGAAAGTGAAATTGGGTTGCCCATGCTGGTGGCTATATAAGAGCTTACAATCAGGCGCGACCAAAGAATAATCCGCAAACTGCACAAATAAATGAACTGGCAGATCGCGGAAGGATTGAGGTGACACGTTACGAACTCTATACCGGTTTTCGTTCTACGTATACCATCCGCTTCCGGACAGAATGGATTTCAGCAGAGATCCGCAAACTGCACAAATAAATGAACTGGCAGATCAATGACATGATATCCAGAGACATCAGAGCGTTCAAACCCTGCTGACCATTTAATCTTCCAGTACTACAATTTTAGTTTGTTTTTTTTTAAACCACTAAAAACACTGAATACTGACTTCAATCTTGAACCTGGGAGAGAAAATGCACGTGTGTTGGTGAGTTCGTTTATGGGTAAATATTGTTAAGAGAGAAAGAGAAAGAGAGAGACAAAGAAGAAGAAAGAAAGAAAAAAGAAAGAGGGAAAGAAAGAAAGAATTAATGAAGGAATGAAAGAAAAGAAAAGAAAGAAATAAAGAAAGAAAAAGTTGTTCATTCTCGATGTCCCACCCCCGAATACAATATTCTTAAAACCGTTGTTTAAATATTTACATTTACTGAGAGAAACAAAAACATTTTCTCTAAATTTACTACATGTATAATTTATCCCCAGACAATTCTCTGGCCACGATATGAACGATTATTCATCAATATGGAATGAAAACAGAATGAGTTTCCGACCTGACTTTCTTACACGGGAGAGACAGAGAAAGAGAGGAATATAAAAACTGAAGTTGTGACGTGAATTTTCTTATTCTGGGTATCTGATGTCAGCCGGGGGCGGGGGGGGAGAGAGAGCTGCCGTGCACGTTACATTGTTGCCCCCCCCCCCCTGAAGTGTGAGTCATCCCGGGCTGCATGTTGAATACATCACCAGTCAGGTGAGAGCACGGGCAATAAAAAACAAAAGCCAAAATATAAAAAAAAAAAGGTATTTGGCGGTAAAATTTCTCAAGGTTGTGGTTAATGGCGGGGTTTCAGTGTCTGAACCTGCACCTTTCACACTGGTTATAATTTATCTTTACATTGTAATGAGGGAAACCGTTACCTTCCAGGTGTTACAATTTTCATTACGTTATATTTAGAAACGAGACCGCAACACTGCTGGAACTGTGAAACCACACTGTTGTGGTATTTTGTCTTTGCGTTACTTTATGTTTGGAAACTAGACCGTAAAAACGCTGTAACTGTGAAACTACACTGTTATGGTATCATTATTTTGTTAGGTTACATTTGGAAACTAGATTGTTACAATACTGAGTGCATGTGAAGTTGCAAATCGAGAAACTACACTGTTATAGTTTTAGGCCTACACTCTGTAACGTTAGATTTTGAAACTACAGCGTCACATAGTTCAGTGGTTGTGAAGTTGTAACTGTGAAACTATATTGTTAGGGTATTATACTTTGTAGTAACACTACCAAAATAGACCCTTACATTTTCATTCATCTTTTGAGTTTAGGCAGCTCATAGTTTGGGAACTGTAACTTTGCACTGATAACTCCCTTGTACAATTTCCGTATCAGATGGCAATCCGTAAAATAAATATCGCTTTTAAATATGACTATAAAATATTGCAGTAAGAAGATGAAAGGCATGATTTGAAGCTGCAGTGGTACGAAAATTTCAGAAACTTGAAGGAAAGAAAACACCAATATTTCTACCGCTTTTGATAACTGTTCACCTAAGGACATCACAGACATATGTCACATCATTATGCTGACGAGCGTACTGGCCGATTCTGATCGGCACTAGTTGGGTGGTGACGTCACGACATTGAGGGGGGGGGGGGGGAACAAGTCGGCTTGTGCGCGAGATCTCGCCGAAACTCAATGTCGTGGTGTCACTACCCATTCAGTGGGCCGACCAAAATTGACTGATGCGTGCCTATGCTAAAATGCTGTATTGCATTTCAAACCTTTTCGTTTTCCGGTTGTTGTTAGGTGACAGTGGTACTTTACATTACAAGCTACAGATGAACGGTGAACCGTGTATTCCCTATTTGGCTACCGTCCCCTCACAACATCCGCTCCCGGTTCAGTCCTTTGCGACTAAATACAAATTAAGATAATATGACCCCTCTGTCAAAAGTCCTCAATGAGAACAAAACGTAAAAATACGAGACTGAACGTACACGAAGCTAGCAGAACGCTTGCTGGCCTTGGAACAATCGAGTGATCAGACATTCTATATGAGTCGTAGTTCGTGACGCAGGTAACTCGACATTGGCCGATGGGGAGCTGAGGTTCCCTAATGACGTCATCGCGAAGAGACCACACACTGCTAGGGTGACGTTGTCTGTATCCCTGGGGCCTGAGACCGGGTGGGGCCTAGCGCGTGCAGAGCAGGTAGATATACAGTCTTTGATCAAAGAATAAGTGACCTGTCCCCAAAGATCTTAAAATAGTATTAACCGGTTAATACTATTTTAAGATCTTTGCCTGTCCCCCAAATGTCCTGTCTATGTGATGATTAGCGTAGTTTTCAGTCACACTGCTTTCCCGCCACATATAAGGTATGCCTGTGTGCGAGTGAGCACCTTATTTCGCACTCTAACTTTCTAAATTATATAGTACAGTTTACATTGCCAAAAAGATGAAAATGCGAAGATTTCTCGGCCTCAACTTCCGGTAGTAAGTCGGTTTCATCTGAGCAGGTAATGCTTCACGCTCAGGTCATGAATTCTGGCTAAAAATGAGACAGACTAAGCAAAATGTGGGGAGAGAAAATAAAATTCAGCTTTTAAAACAAAACTAGGAAATATCTAGATCTAGGCCATTTGAATCATCACCGCTAGCTGAAAGTTAAAGCTTTAAACACGAGGTTTCAATTGCCTCGCTGTTTAAAAATTGAGGTTCGCTCGTGAGCGGTGCAAACCACAAGTGCAGGTGAATGTGACATTGAAAAAGAAAAACCAGAAATGGGTGACAATCAACAATAAATAAACAAACGCGCCGAGACTTGGCATCAAATATTTCAACAAGTCAAACCTTCTGCTCTTGGCACTCAGTTGTGACTCAATCTGGCGATAAAATATTTCTCTGTTCAATCGATTGTGAAAAACTCGAGTATGTGAGACTATTATAATCATGTACGTGTATTCAATTGTCAGTACGTGTGTTTGTATGTTTGTGTGTGTGGAGAGTGGGGAGAACGCCAGTGCTACACTGCGTGCGTGTGTGTGTGAGCACAACCGTTTTGTTTCCAGGTATTGCTTATTGGCGATACCCCGGGTGACGCACGTGCTCAGTTTAGACGTCTCTGTGGGAACAATGTATTTATAAACGCTGCATGACCAAAAAATCTGGGACATAACTGGCAGCCTAGCTTCGGGTATGTGGCGTGAGTCACGGCAACGAATTCTAGAACTCCATGTGTAACTGGTATAAATCTCTACAAACAGTCTCTGAATTTCAACGCTAGTGTAACATCCACTTGTAGCATACATGTAGCCAAATGTAGTCCACCTGAAACGACAAGGTTCTATCTCCACTTTCGGACTGAGCTGAGTTACAAAATGTACATTAATTCTACTACTTCTATGGGCCTTCTCCAGTGTGTGTCAAAGTATCAGGCGGATTCGGTGTGTAATTTGTAAGTATTAACTAAAAAGAAAAAGAAAATCGTTTCTCTAAAAGCCACGAGCACATGAGACTTCAATCATCAATTTCTCAAAAGTTGATGGAAGGGAGTTAGATCTATATATAGAACCATGTCATTCTAAGGGAGACTTGTCGTGGTGTCCTCATCTTTGGTGGGGATTTGGAACATCTTCATAGGGATGCAAAATGGACCGAAACCACTCAACAGGCATGAACTTAGCTCTTGACTCGCATATTTCCTATTTTTATGAATACTTGATGCTACATGACTACAAATAGGCTGATGACGGACGAAAATCTGGTTGGGACTGAAACAAGCCCTGATGAGGACAATTCCCATCCATGGATGCGTAATACAGTCGCAGAATTGCAACACCAGCTTAATGTCTACCCACACTGCTATACATGTATCCAGATGTCCAAATGTCTGCGATGTCTTAGAGTAAACAGCCGTTCCTACGATTACACTGGTTTTTTCAACAGTTTCTCAAATTTTCATATCAGAGCAGACCTTCAGACTTCATACTCCTGTATTTTATAGTCATATCGTATAACAGTACTTGTTCTGTTGAGTGCCCTATCACAATGATTTGAAGATGGGCTTAATCAATTTACTATGTTATAGCCTGTTCCTCCTGTCCACACAAGGACAACCGTTCACAATTCACATCAGGACAAGATATGACAAGCAGAACTGATCAGCTCTAAAGTTCATGGTGCCAAAGTTCTTCTGTTAAATAAAATTATTTTCGCTTACTGGGATTTTTAAAATTAATTAAAACTGACCAAAGGATTGTATGTACAGTCGACGGGGAATCAAATTATCATTTCACATATTTTCGCGGGGCAAATTAAATGAATCTGGCAAGATGCTGAACTTCCTTTTGATCTCTGTGTGTTTTTTGGTTGCTATTTTGTTAAGACTGACGTACAATGTTCCCGCATCTACCTTTCCCAGTTGTCTGGTGTGTTTCCAGTGTCGGGTGTTTGGTGACATTTACATCTTCTGGCTTCTGTACACAGCAGTCAATGGGAGCCAGAACGCGCTCACCAGGGGGAGATAAATGTCACCAGGTTACAGGTAGGAAATCATTGGACAGACAGATCGGCGTAGTTCTTGTACTGTGGAGTGGTTCCCCCTTTCTGCCCCACAAAGACCCCTCCCAGGACATGGACTGCTCGGCACCCTTCTCTCACAGAAAAACACACACTTTAGTTTGATACTTGTCTACCCCACCCTCTTCACCTGTACACCCAGGGGCGACCGGCCTTTCCCGGGCGACTAGTTTGAGTATTGTTTAACAGCGCACAGGCACGATAATGGCCAGTTTGTGGGCATTTCATTCTTCTTTTTTTTTTACCTTTCCCATAGTTTGATTCAGAGCTTGATCAATTAAAATTCCACAAACAAAATTCTAAATGGTGAAACGGCCGCAAAAATAATAATAATAATAATACTTTCATCTGTACAGCTTTGAAAAAAAAAAAGCTTTTGTTTAGATCTAGAATGAATTTTGTAAATATGTCAAAAAATCTTTACTCAACTTGTAGGACTGGTAATGACAAGTTAATTGAGATGTTACCACCCCTAAATTTGGGATTTGGAGAACCGTCGAAAGTAGGTACTGTTTTGTAATATGGAACGGAGCACTTCAGTAAAGGTAACCAGTGTCTCCCGGAGGTATACCTTAGACACGACCCTGGGGTATCAAAGACTATCATCAAATACTTACCTATAAGTTCTCAAATGTCAAGGGGTATTCGGTTTCATGATTCTAATGGGCAACATCTTGTATTATTTGGACACGATAAACCACATATTGAATGTATGTGTGTATTACGGGGGTCAGGGGGGGGGGGGCGCACAGAAGAAGAGGAGAGAAAAGGAGCGATGAGACAGAGAGAGACAGAGAGACAGAGAGAGAGAGTGCTTGGTTTGATGATAATTTAATATGATTTTGTTACACTGCCATAGTGCCATCACAAATAGAAAAAAAATGGCTAGGATTTTCCCACAGTGATTGAAGTGATCATAAAAAAAGTAAGCTACTTCAGTCAAAGCCGAGAGGGATAGTTGAACAGCGAAGACAGCTCAATGTTTTCTCTGTTGGACTTCGTAACGTATGCTATCGTTTATGTCTCCTATATTATGCAGTGGCCGCCAGATGGCAGTGCCAACTCCGCGAATGCAAAACACACCACCTGTCCAATCTTTTCGTATCTAGTAACTAGTATCATTGGTGTCACGACAACCACGACAACAACAAGAACAACAACAACAACAACAGCAATACCCAAACCGCAGCAGCAACATAGACCGCATTCAGACATCCATGAGAGAACAGATGACAGACAAAATCGCAGGAGCAACATACACCGCATTCAGGCATCCATGAGAGAACAGATGACAGACAAAATCGCAGGAGCAACATACACCGCATTCAGACATCCACGAGAGAACAGATGACAGACAAAATCGCAGCAGCAACATACACCGCATTCAGACATCCATGAGAGAACAGATGACAGACAAAATCGCAGGAGCAACATACACCGCATTCAGACATCCACGAGAGAACAGATGACAGACAAAATCGCAGGAGCAACATACACCGCATTCAGACATCCACGAGAGAACAGATGACAGACAAAATCGCAGGAGCAACATACACCGCATTCAGACATCCATGAGAGAACAGATGACAGACAAAATCGCAGCAGCAACATACACCGCATTCAGACATCCATGAGAGAACAGATGACAGACAAAACCGCAGCAGCAACATACACCGCATTCAGACATCCACGAGAGAACAGATGACAGACAAAACCGCAGCAGCAACATACACCGCATTCAGACATCCATGAGAGAAGAGATGACAGACAAAATCGCAGCAGCAACATACACCGCATTCAGACATCCACGAGAGAACAGATGACAGACAAAATCGCAGCAGCAACATACACCGCATTCAGACATCCACGAGAGAACAGATGACAGACAAAATCGCAGCAGCAACATACACCGCATTCAGACATCCATGAGAGAACAGATGACAGACAAAACCGCAGCAGCAACATACACCGCATTCAGACATCCACGAGAGAACAGATGACAGACAAAATCGCAGCAGCAACATACACCGCATTCAGACATCCACGAGAGAACAGATGACAGACAAAATCGCAGCAGCAACATACACCGCATTCAGACATCCACGAGAGAACAGATGACAGACAAAATCGCAGGAGCAACATACACCGTATTCAGACATCCACGAGAGAACAGATGACAGACAAAATCGCAGGAGCAACATACACCGAATTCAGACATCCACGAGAGAACAGATGACAGACAAAATCGCAGGAGCAACATACACCGCATTCAGACATCCATGAGAGAACAGATGACAGACAAAATCGCAGCAGCAACATACACCGCATTCAGACATCCACGAGAGAACAGATGACAGACAAAATCGCAGCAGCAACATACACCGCATTCAGACATCCACGAGAGAACAGATGACAGACAAAATCGCAGCAGCAACATACACCGCATTCAGACATCCATGAGAGAACAGATGACAGACAAAATCGCAGCAGCAACATACACCGCATTCAGACATCCATGAGAGAACAGATGTCAGACAAAATCGCAGCAGCAACATACACCGCATTCAGACATCCACGAGAGAACAGATGACAGACAAAATCGCAGCAGCAACATACACCGCATTCAGACATCCACGAGAGAACAGATGACAGACAAAATCGCAGGAGCAACATACACCGCATTCAGACATCCACGAGAGAACAGATGACAGACAAAATCGCAGGAGCAACATACACCGCATTCAGACATCCACGAGAGAACAGATGACAGACAAAATCGCAGGAGCAACATACACCGCATTCAGACATCCATGAGAGAAGAGATGACAGACAAAATCGCAGGAGCAACATACACCGCATTCAGACATCCACGAGAGAACAGATGACAGACAAAATCGCAGGAGCAACATACACCGCATTCAGACATCCACGAGAGAACAGATGACAGACAAAATCGCAGCAGCAACATACACCGCATTCAGACATCCATGAGAGAACAGATGACAGACAAAATCGCAGCAGCAACATAGACCGCATTCAGACATCCATGAGAGAACAGATGACAGACAAAATCGCAGCAGCAACATACACCGCGTTCAGACATCCACGAGAGAACAGATGACAGACAAAACCGCAGGAGAAACATACACCGCATTCAGACATCCATGAGAGAACAGATGACAGACAAAATCGCAGGAGAAACATACACCGCATTCAGACATCCATGAGAGAACAGATGACAGACAAAACCGCAGCAGCAACATACACCGCATTCAGACATCCATGAGAGAACAGATGACAGACAAAACCGCAGCAGCAACATACACCGCATTCAGACATCCATGAGAGAACAGATGACAGACAAACTCGCAGGAGAAAAAAAAAAGATGAAAATGAACAATGGAGAGGCTGAATGGAGGAAAAAAAATGAAAGAAAAAAGGAAGGACAGAAAGAAAAACTCAAGAGTGAATGTGGAGGTGGAACACAGATCCTGAAGGATGGATAAAAATGGGCAAATATGACTTAGGAGGAAAATCAGATGTGGCACATGGCGGCCGTATCTAAAAACAAAGTGTATTGCTTGGGGCCAGTTTGAATGAAATACCTCCTTGAATAAAAAAAAAAAAAAATGTATACCAGAATAAGAATTGTAATGTAATAATTAGCCTGTATAGGCTCAAATCCGGGGGGAAAAAATGATGTACTCTCAGGCACTGAAATAAAAATAGAAACATGATAGAAGTAAGATCCTTCAGTTCTTCATACTCCCACTCATATATTCATGTACAGAATCCATTTAAGAAAGGCCACTATACTGATTCTACTTATTATTACTTTGTTTTGTATTTCTTGAACACAAATAAACACACCGAAACTTTTTACCCAGCAGAGGAACCAAACTGTCGCCTTAGCTGAAATCCTCTGAAAAGATGACAACTTTCATCTATGCCAAGAAACTAATGATGAAGATGATGAACAAGACACTAAAAAGTATAGAAACAACAGCAACAGCAACAAAACAAACCAAGATAAAAAAAAAGAAACAAAAAAAACGCCACTTACCCTTCAGGCAGTTCGTTGGGATCGTAAGGTATGGAGGGTGTCTGTTGGGCGGAGTCTGTAGCTTGATGACCCGTGACGGCCCCACCCCTGTCACGTGAGATCAAACTAATCACTATCTGTCCCCTGACGGCGTCCGGATCTTCAGAGCTCTGGCGCTGCAGGTCCAGTCGCTGGACTGAAACACAAACATGGGGAGAACTCATGCGACGTCCACGTCTTAAATGTATGACTGCACCATTGTTAGTGGTAGTGGTGCTGCTAGGGTCATCAGCACTGGCTGTGGTGCTGGTGTTATTAGTGTTGGTGTGAGAACCACTGGGGTAGCTGCAGTTGTAGTTAGTGAGGGCGTTGAGGCAGTTGTTGGATAGGGATCTGCCCCGGTTGGTGTAGCTGTTGGTGTGGTTTATGCTGTTGTGGTTGGTGATGGTGTTGAGGCAGTTGTTGGACAGCGAGCGGGAGCTGCGCGTGATGTTGTTGGTCAGACTGGTCAGTGGTCGCTGCGCCAACACCTGGGTGGAGATGGGTGCCCAGGTGTGGTTGCGGCGGTAGTAGTGCAGTGGGGAATGGTGGGAGGAGTGTAGTGGGGAGTGCTGTGCTGCCAGGAGAGGGGAATGGGCCAGAGTGGAACGGAAGGGAATTGCTTGTAAAGGAAAGGAACGCGAGGGCTGAAGAGGAGCGTGCATGGTGTACCGGACCGGCGTGTGTGAGGAGCGGCTGTGGTCGTCGTCATCGTCCTCGTCCTCCTCGTTATCTTCCTCATCTTCATCATGTGCTTCCCCGGCTAAACTGCCACTACAACAACTGCTGGCACTGAGGAGTTGGCGTCGCTGTGTGGGGGCTCCAGTGGCCACAGAGTTAGAGCCCCCGCCAGTGTTACTGCGAGTACTCGCGGGAGACGCCGGCACATGCTCGTCTTCTTCATTCTCAGACGAGTACACGGCCGAGGGGCATGTCTCTTGAGTGTCACGGGAAGCAGTCACAGGACCGACCACCCCGGGTGGCGGGGGTCCAAAAAGCACGACGGGTGGCGAGGACACAGCCAACTGGTTCAGGTTGCAGGGCACAGAGGCGGCCAAGCGTAAATTGGCTCGAATCCTCGGTGATGAGGGCGGGGAAGGGGCCACATATCGACTACTCATGTGGCGGAATGGTGTGGGAGACGGAAATGACAGCGGTATCGGATGTTCTAGCACCATGCTGACCCTAAACTTTCACCAATTTAAAGTTTTGTTTTGCTTTGTATTTTTTTTTTTTACAGGCGTCAATTCAGCCAGCTACCAGCTTCACCTAACACTTGCAATTCTCATCCTGCAAGCCATATCTGTTCAGAAACTCCCGCAGTTTTAAGACACAAGAAGCGCACGTGTTTAATCCATGCTTTATCAGGTAAAGAGAAAAAAATGCTCGAAGCTTCTCACTGTTCGCGTATCTCCCAGCTGTGAGATAACATACCGACGTGACACAGGAATTCATCCATTTCTGACATCAATAAACCGATCTACACAATCAGGAAATAGAACAAATCCAACATCTGCCTTGCTTCACTAAACGAATAAAACAACACGTCGGCAGCGTATCGTATAAACACCACATACAATGTCACTCAGATGAGCTCGGTGCGTAAAAAAAACAAAAAAACAAAAGGAACACGAGCAGGTCCGAAAATCTCAAATTCCTGTTTATATCCAACGAAGTTCTCAAGGCCAGTTCAGATCAAAGAACGACATCCAGGTTACTATCACAACCTGAACTCGCATGGCTCTCTTTTCATGTGAACATTCAACATGTGTCGTTCAGCTCAAGAAAACCCCATTCCGGAAAAAACTAATCTTTTCGGAATAAGAAAAAAAAATACGCGATGTGTTACATATCACACACATCCTCTGTTCTCCAGACACAATGTACCGACCGATACAATCTCGCATACAAGATTAGCACGAAATAGATCCAGAGATACCTCGAGAATACACTGTGTTTACCTACAATAGTAGGCTCACTTTAGCCACATTCAGAACTCCTGCCCTTCAGTCGGGTTCAGAAGTCTGCCAAGTAAATTCAATTCAGACGGCAGAAATATTCACATATTTCGACAAAAAGGAGCATGTATCGAAGTCCAAGCCAATTCACACAGGGCTGAATCCACACTTCAGTTGCAGTTGTCAAACCAATAATCCTCGTCAGTCGTTTTTACTCGAGTCTGAACGTATCTATGAATCACCGGTACCCGAGACAAACTGAAACAGCCACCAGAGAACAAGTAGCGAGGAGTGAGCGAGAGGCCAGAAGCGCTACTACAAACTCCGAGTGCTCATCCTTTCACAGTGCTTCTAACGTCTAACACAAGAACCGACCTGAACTGCTCACATCCACAATTAGGCCCGTAAGATAGTCTTTGCTCCCGCCCCGCCGCCCCCCCCCCATTCCTTTCATTGATAAGCTTTAATCTGCTCTCTCCCGATCGTGTTTGCCGCAGGGACGGACGGGTGCGAGTAACCCACGCGCGTACTACAACTCGCGGGAACGACGTACCTTCACCGACCAGGTAGGTACGTGGCGCAAAGGAGCCACACTGTAAATGCCACGGCATCAGCATCAAAAGACACACCACAAATTTACATGTCGTTGGCAGCACCATCTGGCTACCTTGTTCTCTCTGTACGTCATTTGGACGAGTGTCCCATCTCTTCTTCCCCCCCCCCCCCAAGAAACGACCCCGAATTCCCTTTTCCCCGTTAAATGTAAAGCAAAATATGGTTTTATTGATATAACAGGGGAGATCAACAGAGTTAACTTTCTACGTAAAAGTAAAAAATGTCAGGAAGGAAGGGGTGGGGGAAAGGTAGAAAACATTTTCCCCCTTGACACCCCGCCCCGCTTTCTTCCCTGGTTTTTCTGAAGACACCCCCCCCCCCCAATAATGCATTGTAAACATTATTTTGCGCCCCCCCCCCTTGTCTTTCTAACGCATGTGGTAAATTTGGCAAGGGAAGGTGGGCTGGGTGGCGTGAGGGAAGCCAAGGGCATTCTATTTTTAAGTGTACAGACTTTCTTTCTCCGCACAATTCTTGCTATTTTTAAAACTATTTATCACATACAGATAGGGGACAGAATGAAAAGGGCGGACAGCTCACGTGTTGCTGTGATGCAGAGGAAAAGGGTGGGTCTACGCGGACAATATCGTCACTCCTCTACATTAATGGCATAAGACAAGTTTTACACTTTTGAAATATTGAAAAAAAATCTGTTTCTTTTCCTGTCATTTGGTGACTTACGCCATTATGATCCTATTGGATTGTTACATTTCCCCACTGACGCATTTCTTTTTCTGTAATATTATCTGATATTATCTGATCCTAAGGAATGCAATGCAATGAACCGTCAACTGCCTTGTGGCATAAGACTGACATAATTATACCAGTATCGCACAGCAGTGACAATGTGACGTTTTCTTTTTCTGCTGATTTTACTGTCCTTTTACTGTACAAGTTTCACATTCTCTGCCGCCATTCGCAATCACTTTGCTGATGGGTATTCATGCACACATAACATGACAATCACCTACACAGACACATTCAAAACAACACACATAAACAAACGTACACCCACCGTTTACATGACACAAAAAACATAAACAGACGCACGCTCACACACACACGTATATATATCCATTGTGCACATACGGCGAGAAGACCACTGGCTTTTGCACAGACAAAACACATGCGCGGTCCCCGCGTACAAACATAAAGCCTGACGAAGACGCGCCTTTCGGTCTATTGATATCTGTAAAGATATCTTCCTGTACTCAAGGTCCACCTCGAAAGAAAATGCCCAGAGTTGTTTCAAGTGGAGACAACTGTCCTCAGTTTCTGCTCATAGCGGCTCTGAGGATGACAAGTCCGATAACCCCTGGATGTCATCAACAAGCAGTCACGTTGTTACCAAAGGGAAGGAACCAGAAAAGCAAGACTAAGGGAAACTGAACAGGATTATCTGCTTACGAACAAATACAGAAAGTGGGAGTTTGTGCCACGCTATGAGTGAAATCGTTTGGCGCTAAAATGGCGTCACACCTTGGTCTCTATAAACGTCCGTGTATTTTCCCCTTTGAACCTTTCTCATCCCCCATTCCTTCCAAACCTCGCCCCAACCTTCCTCCCTCTTCGTTACCCTCCTCCTTCATTAACTATAATCCCCTACCTCATCTTTCACACTCCCATTTTAGCCCAGAGTAAACATTCCTTGCAAGACCACAATCCTCTCATTTCTCCCTATCTACATCCTTCCGTTTTATAAATTTCACTACCACCGTACATGTATCAGCCACCAGCTCATTCAGTGACAGATTAAATATACGATCTAGGCAGATGTCGTTCGCCACACGGACACAAATAGCCCTCGTCTTCAGCTCATCAGACAGTTTAACTCTTTCATACCCCTCGCCTTTGGGCGGGCCTCATTCCCGTATAGTAACACTGGAGAGACAAGAGGTCTAGAGAGAAAGAGAGACAGCGCGCCCCTTTCACAGGCTCACGACAAACGGTCATTATAAGGAGGTCTGTGAATCCATTTTTACTTGGGCGAGGCCCTTTGAAAAAATATATATACCCAAGCAATAAAATCAAACACATCTCGAACTTGCACTGGGTGAGCCCATGAGGCAATTTGTTTTGTGAACGTGACACCTGACTGATACCGACCCCAAATAAAATAGCCGCTGATACATTAAACTGTGACCGCGTGACGTGATCTGGCGGCAGGGCAATGCTCACTATACACACGAGAGACAACACGAGTGTCTCCAGGAATAAAGTCACCGCCTTACAAAGTTCCAGAGTTCTGGGCCGGGGGTCGGGGAGAGAGAGAGAGTGAGTGAGAGAGAATAAGCGACAAAAGTACAAGCAATAACTTCACAAATGTATGAGTAACTTCACAAACTACTAGAAACGTAGCACTGGTTTCACCAACACATTCTCATACATCATCTCTTCCCGTTCTCTCTATCGAGCCCGTCTTCTTTCCGCACCCCCCCCCCCCCACCAAACCCTACAATTTCTCTCCTATTTGATTAGTATGAAATAATGCAAGTAAATTTCACATTTGGCGCCAGTCTTCCTAAAATACCAACACTAGGCCCTGTTTCAGGTTTGACATCCTCAATTTAAAATTTTGACCTTTCCACAATTTGGCAGTGAAAATGCTGAGGTGCTTTTTTTTTCCATGTGGTTGGGGGGAGGGGGCGGGGTTCCCAAGCGTCGAGAATGTTATTCGGTTCAGAGGTCTAGTAGGTCATATTACTACAGAGCTGCTGAGGATAAGCTGGTTGCTACAATATAAAATGTAGTAATAATAATTATGAAAATGATTTATACAGCGTCCAATTGCCCCCCCCCCCAACAATTGCTCTGGACGCTTTACAGAAAATCTTGTTCTCTCCATCTGCAACTCACCATCCATCTCTCTCTCTCTCTCTCTTTCTCTCTCATCCAATCCCCTTCACTCTCTCTCTTTCTCTCACGTACAATCTATTGCATACACAAATATACAGTTCCACGCGCGCGCGCACACACACACACACACACAGACAAAACACAACACAGTCAGGCATATAAGGCAGAAATTAAACAATTAAACAGCAAAAGTAAAACGAATTGAGAAAGTAAATGGATTGGGGATGAACATTCACTGAAAGTGTTTTGGGTAAAAGGCGTGGCTTTCGACCAGTTCTGAATTTTGACTCGGCAGATGCTTCTCACCATGATTTTGGCAGCTAGTCCCAGATATGCAGAGCACATGCTGTGTACGATTAGAAGTGAAAAACATGCAATGGCTAAACTACCTCACTTTATGAATGATCCCCTTGGTTACACAAAAAGTTCGCAAGCAATTTCCACCAAGTAATCATAATATGCAAAATGTTTCCTCCGGTTGCAGGTGGTTAGCGGGCGTTTCTGGAAGGATCTACGTCTGTCCTATCATTCTGTTATATTCTGTTTTACTGTCTAGCTTTTTCCTAGCCCAATGTGGACGATAGCGGGTCGACGCGTTTGCCCCGAACTCAAACTCAATTCTTCCGGTTGGGGAGTGAGTTAAATTGTGCGTGCGAAAATTGCGGATGACCCTGGGTCGGGATCCTAAGTGGGGTCACCAGTCCTGCTTGCAGCTGTGGGTCGCCAATAACCATCTTCCTTCCCCCTTATCCTCCCCCCCCCCCCGGACACTCACACGCACACTTCATCGGTGACATTTTACGCCCTTGTCACAAAAAAAAAAAGGCCAAAACTCGGGGTTGGGCCCTACAAATATGTACGACTACTATGGTAGATAGGATCGAGCATCTAGTCTTCTTGGATAAGGACGAAAACCTCGGAGGGCCCGTGCCCACGTTGAGCACGTTAAATATACCCTGGCTGTTGAAAGCCGAGAAGAGCAAGGCCGAACAAGGCCGCTGCCCGGGGAAAATTCTAAAAAAAACTAATCCCTACCACAAAAAACACACAGAAACAAGAACAAGAAAAATAAAAACCGGAAAATTGAGGCGTAAATGCCAAGAGCAGTGAAACCTCTTAAAATAAAGACCTAAAACACTTTGCTATAGACCAGGGGTCACCGAACTACGGCCCGCCATGTCAGTTCACCCGGTGTCAGGATTAGGATTTGAATTGCCGTGCTAGGTCACGCATTGTTTATTACATGGCATCATTGATTTTAGCCAGTGCAAACGTCCTTGAACTATTCCCGTGGACAGTTTGTTTTTGTAACGCTTTTCTTAGAGATGGAAAGAAAGTGGGTCAGGATAGAACGAATGGATAAATTAACAGTGACGATGCAGTTTTCGACCCCGTGGTTTGGGTGTACTTTAACAGGGAAAGACGGGGCGAATAAGGAGTGAAGAAATTCGTACATAAAACGTTTAGGGTGTAGAGACTTTGCGAAAGGTTTTGACATCCTAGGTCTGACTTTGTCTGTTACTATTAATAGAATCTATTGGCGCTGCGAGCGGAGCTCGAAGTGGATGCACCAATCAAATTTGAGCAGTCACGTGAGTTGCAGAAGATAAGCGGTGACATGTTTATGCTACCTCACTTCCATGTAGATCTTCCAGCTACGAAGGTCGTCGGCTAGAGGTTCAGCCAGAGAGAACCAATAGACTGTTAAGTCATGTCTATGTCCTGGATAGACAATGAAAATAATCCACAGCTATTTTCTCCAGTTCCCTGAAATCGTTTCAGGGAACCAATCGTAAGTTTCATCACAATGATTCGAGATGATGTGAATCTGACCCTAACTTTCCAGTAGAAGTGCGACCAAAGGAATGCAAGACCATAAAGTTTTACTTGCAATTAAGATCTAGAAAGAGTGACTGATATACACATTTGTAAATTGTAATTGATGTGTCTGGATGAGGCTGGGGATTGCCAGCCCATCCTAGAGCAGATCTAGATCTATCTTAACTACGTCAGTGTGTCTTGACGGTTTGATCCTTTATAAGCAGTTAAACGAGTTAATATTGTCGTCTGAGACATAAGTAGAGTCTATATTATTTGTGAGATAGTAGGCAGTCTATATTTCTGAAGATAAATAATTGCTAGGTAAACTGTGAATGAATCAGAATGATATAGAGCTTCAAATCTCTTAAGACTCTAGAGGAGATTGATAGTTATGTATTTTAGTATTTTCATTTGATGCTGCTGATGTTGTCTTTTAATATGTAAACGATAGACGAAATTGTTAGGAATTTAAGTAATAAATTTGTGGCCCTACAAGGTCCTTGATATAACTTACTCGAAATTGTTATTAGTGTATGTGGCATGGTATGGCAGAGTAATTTCTAAAACCTCTCGATATTTATTAAAAATGCAGTCGAACACGTAAATTGATAATTAACCATCCCCGTAAAACACGAGCACAGTAATCCCCATCTGTAACACCATTCTTTGAACTCGTAACACTCGAGGACCCAGCTCGTAACACTGGAGAGGGACCCTTAAAGAACCTTAGATAACGCCATGCCACTTAGATAGATTATTTAACACCTATTATATTTTTTTTTATTCCATTATTTCATATTGTACTGTTGTAATATTATGTTTTCAGGTCTTTTATTATAGAGTTTAAACAATTTGTATTAATCGAATATTTTGTATTTCAATTTCATATGGTGAACATCCCAACATCCCATTGACCCGTGGACACCGGCGAGGGAACCCTTTCACCTTCCAGATCTACCTCAGACAGAAATACAAGTTTTGGGCTTGGAGCTATGGATTGAGGATATTAACATCTGAATTCCTCAAAAACAAAGTTAAGTGAACCATCTATCTAACAGTCTTGGGGAGGGCGACGTACTTTCCGCTCTGTGTGTGTTGTTCCAGGCCATTTTACTATTTATTATATGTTTAGTTTAAGTGCGGGAGGTTGGTTGGGATCATAGTTTAGCATATCTTCTTTGCCATTACGAAGGATATTGGAGGCCTTGGTGGCTATGTAAAATAACTCGGGGGGATTTGCTTCACTGTGAATAGTTCTATTAGGGATCCATTATTCGTATAGATTGTGGCGTTCTTTTCCTTCCTCACTTTTCTTTAGGAAGATGTCTCTCCTGTCTTCTTCTCAAACTTTCTGTAATATAAGTTAGGACTTGTAGGGTCTGTTATCGTTCGTTTTACTTGTCAGTATACGTCCTGTTTATTGTATTTTTTTTGCTTATAAACTTTAAACTACTATACTAACATTGATATGTTTAGAATATATGCCTGAGGTGTTTCACGTGCTAAAACCACGTTGAATTGTAATCTGGTATTGACATATGAGAGAGAGGAATATAATAAATTTTTGGTTCACGTGACAATTTCACGTTGAAGATAGATCTAGAGAGAATAATTTTGCAGTGGTAACAGAAGACACTGCGTGTGCGTGTTTTGAGAAGAGAGAGAATTTTGAGAGTGTTTTGAGAACACAGAGATATTTCAAATTTGTCGTGTTGAGAAAGATATAGTTTTGATTCATCGCATTGAGAGAGCGATTCGTTTTTTGACAGTGATAACAGAGGACACTGGTTCGTCGCGTTGAGGGAGACGTAAATTTTGAGAGTGATCACTCGAGACATTAATTTATCGCAGTAAAGGCGATATATAGTATTTTATTGCAGTGGGAGCAACGGATAGACGGCACTGCCTTACTAGAATTTATATTGAGAGAGAGAGAGATAAAGTTTTGGCAGTTTAAGTGATACTGCTTGTAATTTTCAGAGAGAGATAAAGTGTTTGCAGTTTAAGTGATACTGCCTGTAATTTTTAGAGAGAGAGATAGAACGTTCTTTTCGCGAAGCAGTGCTAACATAAGACACTGAATTAATATTAACAGACAATATCTGTTCATATAAGATAGTGATACCGCGATATACCGTAACATTGGGTAAATATTTACTAACTTTACAGACTTTAACATATCATGGCCGAGTTTTTTAAATACCTGGCATATGCCAAAGTTCTCGGCATACCAGAGGAAGAACGCGCCTCGTGGTGCGAACAACAAGTAGAACAAGACCGAGATCTTGAGCATTGGCTAGCAGCAAGAGAGAGAGAAAAAGAAAGAGAGAAACAGGAGAGGAAGCGTGAGCTAACGTTAAAGAAATCAGAGCCGCCTTTTGTTAAACAGAGGGATTTTCCGAATGAAGGTAATGTATCCCCGCGTCGAGGATATCAGACTTATTCTTTTTACGAGCCTCGCCCATATTATCGTGGCAACTACACAGGCCAACAATATAACCGGCCTCAGAGACCGCCTCGACGAGTGTATTTTGATGATAATCATAATTATAATAGACCGCAGGATCGGCCTTATCGTGGACACGACTCACACCGTATTATGTGCTTCAAGTGTAATCAGTTCGGCCACATGCGAAGATTTTGTACCGTAAAAATGGGAGCGGCAAATGCCTGCTCTGTACAATCTACACCCTATACAGATGTTGGTTATACTAATAAATCTTCATCGCAATCAAAGACTATTCCAGTCATGTCCGCCCTACATGAACTGGGTGAATTAACATTTTACCAGGGCCGCGTGAACGCGATTCGCGCTTCTGTTCTACGTGACTCCGGATGCACGACTATCGGCGTTCGACAGTCACTAGTCCGTCCAACACAATTTTTGGACAAGGAGGTAACTTGTATTACTTTTGGCGGATCTGTAGAGCGATTCCGTCTTGCAGAAGTTTATATTGATACACCTTTTCTCACAGGTATTGTTACTGCATGTGTTCTGCCTAATCCAGTGGCTGATATAATCATAGGTAATGTACCTCAAGTAAATAAGTTTCCTATCGGTAACTTGGAAATTTGGACTGAGGATGAGAGTGTTGCTTGTGCGACAACACGCCTACAATCGATTCGACGAACAGACAGTCCATTGAATAATCCTACTATTGAAGTGAACATTACGTCTAGTGCATTTCATGATGAGCAACATTCAGATCCCACATTGAAACATTTGTTTGCTAAGGTTGATCCTACCGCACCGGATACCTCTAAGTTTCTTATGAAAGATGACTTATTATATCGTAATTTCCGGAATAAGCGAGAGGCCATTATGCAACTTGTAGTACCGAGATCTTTTCGTCGCGACATTATTCGTCTCGCGCATGACACTTCCTTGGCGGGTCACCAGGGAAAGGCCAGAACTAAGTCTCGAATACTATCGCAATTTTTTTGGCCCAGTATTTACGCAGATGTAAACCGGTTCGTATCAACATGTGACGTATGTCAGAGACGTACTCCTAAAGGAAGAGCATCGCGAGCTCCTCTACAGGAGATGCCTATGGTCTCCAGACCATTTGAGCGCGTTGCCGTAGATATAGTTGGTCCTCTACACAAGTCAGACAGAGGACATCGTTTTATACTTTCTGTCATTGACTACGCAACCCGTTGGCCAGAGGCCATTCCGCTAAAAGACATTTCAGCTGATCATGTCGCTGAAGCTCTTATTACTATTTTTTCGCGTCTTGGGTTTCCAGTTGAAATTTTATCGGACAGAGGTCCACAGTTTACCTCTGAGCTTTTTAAGAAAGTCTTGGAGTTGGTCGGGATTAAACAAAGATTGACATCTCCATATCACCCACAGTCTAATGGCTGCTGTGAACGTTGGAATGCTACCATGAAAAGTATGCTTGCACGAGTTTCCGCCGACAAACCCAGTGATTGGGATCGACAACTCCCCGCTATTCTTTTTGCATACCGAGAACTACCGAACGCATCGACGGGTTTTTCTCCCTTCGAATTATTGTATGGTCGTAAACCGCGTGGTCCAATGGCCATACTCCATGATTTATTCGCCGGATCAGACACCGACGACAATGATACGCGGTCTGCATATCAATACGTTGTAGACTTACGCCAGCGAATACTTAACGCATGTCAGCTCGCACAAAAATCTTCGGCTGCGCATGCTAGTCTTTATAAACAATATCGTGATCAAGGTAGCCGATTGCGAACCTTGGCTGTCGGAGACCAAACTCTTGTTCTCCTTCCGGAGACCAAAAATAAACTCCTTCTTACATGGAAGGGACCTTTTAAAGTTCTAAAGAGACTTTCTCGAGTAAATTATCTTATCAAGATTCGAGGACAGGACAAAGTCTTCCATATAAATATGTTAAAGCAGTACCTGTCCGACGATGATAATCGACAGAATAATCACCGAAATGTGGTTGCACAGGCCAATGCGGCCTTGGTTTCAGTTGACGATGATGATCCTATTAAGATAGAGAATTCAATACCAGCACTTCGATCTTCTGAAAACACTTCGGATGTGAATATAAATCCAGATTTATCTGAATCGCAAAGACAAGATTTAAGAGATTTGCTTAACGAGTTTACTACAGTCTTTACTGATCTACCAGGTAATACTTCCTTGGTACAGCATGTTATAAGATTAAAGACGGATATACCCGTCTTTGTTAAACCATACCCGCGTCCGCTGCACGCACAGGAGACTATAATATCCGAGGTACGTAACATGTTTCACCTAGGAGTGATAGAGCGTTCGACGAGTCCATATAACTCACCCATCGTCTTAGTGAAAAAAAAAGATGATACCGTGCGTTTTTGTATTGATTATCGTAAACTTAATGAGGTTACAATATATGACGCGGAACCGATTCCCAACCAGGAGAATCTTTTTGCTCAGTTAGCGAGGGCAACGATTTTTTCTAAAATCGATCTTTCCAAAGGTTATTGGCAAATTCCGCTTGATGAGAATAGCAAGCAATATACCGCCTTTCAGACCCCGTTGGGTCTTATGCAGTGGCGCTATATGCCTTTCGGGTTAGTTACAGCCCCTGCTACTTTCGCCCGTATGATGACAATATTACTCCAGGGTATGAATTCCGTATTGTCGTATTTTGACGACATTTGTATTTATGAAACCGATTGGTCGGGCCACCTTGCAGCCCTACGACAAGTTTTTATTGCTCTTCGTCGAGCTGGCCTTACGGCGAAACCCAGTAAGGTATTTTTAGGCTACAATAAAATTAATTTTCTGGGCCATACAATTGCCCACGGCGTTCAGACTCCTGATGACAAGAAGATAACTACCATCTTAAAGCTCCAACCACCTCGAACTAAGAAAGAAGTTCGTAGTTTATTGGGCTTTCTTAACTATTATAGGAAATTCATTCCAAATTTTTCTTCGCTTACAGCTCCGTTATCGGACCTCACAAGAAAGAATTTTCCTAATAAAGTGAAATGGACAACCGAATGTGCTGATACACTTCGTACCGTTCAACAATTGTTTTCCACTTCCCCCATTCTCATACTACCAGACATAAACCAAACATTTATTGTCCGCACTGATGCGTCGGACAAGGGATTGGGAGCTGTGTTATTACAGGAACGAGACGATACCTTGCGGCCATGTCTATACGCCAGCCGCAAGTTGCTGGATAGGGAATGCCGCTATGCAATTATCGAGCGAGAGTGCCTCGCTATCATTTTTGCTGTAAACGCATTTTCGAGATATCTACTCATGTCTGAATTTATAATTGAAACGGACCATCGTCCGTTGTTATTCTTAAAGACTAACAGGGCTAAAAATGCTCGATTAACGAGATGGAGTCTTGCACTCCAGGAATACCGGTTTGTAATCCGTGCTATCCCTGGCGGTGACAATTCCCAAGCTGATATTTTGTCACGTCTCATTTAATTTCCTATTAAAGAGTGTTGTGTCTTGTATTGGGGTTGGATAGTGCTTGTCCCCCTCAATTCTAGACGGTGGATGGATTCACATTTATCTTGTTCATTACTTTATGAACCAGTTTTACAATCCTTTTTTTGTGAATATCCTTTTTCCACCAGCGTCATTCCTGACTGTGACCTGAACTTCTGGCAAACCTGACGCCCTTGTCAGCGGGTCAATGAGATAGAGACATGGCAAACCAAGCTACCAGAGCTACTGCTGCCATTGGATACCACAGTATTTTAATTAACAATATATTGTGTGTGAATGTGTATATAAGCAGCAATTGTGTGTGTTGACTAAATAATTATGAGCCTATTTCTTCAGTAAGGCTTCATTATTTGATAATAGTTATACTTTAATCCAGCAGTATACAGTGATATACTCATTATTATTATAGATGTTTCTGAGAATTTTGATTGTGTGCAGTAAGAATGTTTAAATAGAATAAATTCTATAGAACGTGGCATTAATAATTGTATGCTGTTTGTCCATCCAATATGCACGTTCTTAGTTAGATTTTTCTTCTCAAGCTTAAGTCTCATCTTTCTACAGTACTACTTAAGCCCCTACCACAATAACTTTGAGATTTCTTGGATCTTATCGTGTAAATTTTATTTAAAATTTTCACTGGGGTGGGGGATATGTCAGGATTAGGATTTGAATTGCCGTGCTAGGTCACGCATTGTTTATTACATGGCATCATTGATTTTAGCCAGTGCAAACGTCCTTGAACTATTCCCGTGGACAGTTTGTTTTTGTAACGCTTTTCTTAGAGATGGAAAGAAAGTGGGTCAGGATAGAACGAATGGATAAATTAACAGTGACGATGCAGTTTTCGACCCCGTGGTTTGGGTGTACTTTAACAGGGAAAGACGGGGCGAATAAGGAGTGAAGAAATTCGTACATAAAACGTTTAGGGTGTAGAGACTTTGCGAAAGGTTTTGACATCCTAGGTCTGACTTTGTCTGTTACTATTAATAGAATCTATTGGCGCTGCGAGCGGAGCTCGAAGTGGATGCACCAATCAAATTTGAGCAGTCACGTGAGTTGCAGAAGATAAGCGGTGACATGTTTATGCTACCTCACTTCCATGTAGATCTTCCAGCTACGAAGGTCGTCGGCTAGAGGTTCAGCCAGAGAGAACCAATAGACTGTTAAGTCATGTCTATGTCCTGGATAGACAATGAAAATAATCCACAGCTATTTTCTCCAGTTCCCTGAAATCGTTTCAGGGAACCAATCGTAAGTTTCATCACAATGATTCGAGATGATGTGAATCTGACCCTAACTTTCCAGTAGAAGTGCGACCAAAGGAATGCAAGACCATAAAGTTTTACTTGCAATTAAGATCTAGAAAGAGTGACTGATATACACATTTGTAAATTGTAATTGATGTGTCTGGATGAGGCTGGGGATTGCCAGCCCATCCTAGAGCAGATCTAGATCTATCTTAACTACGTCAGTGTGTCTTGACGGTTTGATCCTTTATAAGCAGTTAAACGAGTTAATATTGTCGTCTGAGACATAAGTAGAGTCTATATTATTTGTGAGATAGTAGGCAGTCTATATTTCTGAAGATAAATAATTGCTAGGTAAACTGTGAATGAATCAGAATGATATAGAGCTTCAAATCTCTTAAGACTCTAGAGGAGATTGATAGTTATGTATTTTAGTATTTTCATTTGATGCTGCTGATGTTGTCTTTTAATATGTAAACGATAGACGAAATTGTTAGGAATTTAAGTAATAAATTTGTGGCCCTACAAGGTCCTTGATATAACTTACTCGAAATTGTTATTAGTGTATGTGGCATGGTATGGCAGAGTAATTTCTAAAACCTCTCGATATTTATTAAAAATGCAGTCGAACACGTAAATTGATAATTAACCATCCCCGTAAAACACGAGCACAGTAATCCCCATCTGTAACACCATTCTTTGAACTCGTAACACTCGAGGACCCAGCTCGTAACACCCGGCCCGCCATGGTACTTGATTTTGTTTGATAAAACCAGGGATATCTAGAGCTACGGGATGGATAAGCTTCCTTGCTAACCTCTTTGATGACCTTTTTTAGTAAATAAATTGATACCTTTTTAATATTAAAAAATCGTCTTTGCTCTAGAGTTTTTCTTCTGGCTTGCAAGTATTGAACAGATTGCTCATGCGGCCCGCGCTTGTAAGTCTGTCAGTTATCCGGCCCTCTGTGAAAAAATTTTGGTGACCCCTGCTCTAGAAGATAGTGTACTAACTTATTGCATCAAACTGTGGATCTCTTGCGTGCAGGACTGTTCGTCAGGTCTGAGTTTGAGTTTGGACAAAGCACGACGACGCAGTAAGGGCCAGATGGTGCCAAGAAGAAGCAAGAGGACAGACAAAATACAGCAGAATGCTAGGACAGAAAGAGAGCCTACCAGGATGCCAGGAAAGACTTCCGAATGCGTCTATGCTTTTCATAACGGCTGTTGTTATGAGTAGGTACACATCCCAAGCGCTTTGCGCGAGAGGCGCATGCGTTCACGTTCCTATTCCTAACCCCGTCCTTATCCTCAACCCTAAACCTTATCGAATCCCTAACCGAACACTGCTCCTTATCCTTTCAACACCCCCCCCCCCCTCCCCCCACAGGGAAGAAAACAAACAGAAAATCTGAAAGAATAATTAATTAAGGCTGTTGTGAGAAGCTCTCTAGTTCTGGAGTCACAATAATACTAAGTCTTCAACATACGTACCCCTAGCGCAAAAAAAAAAAAAAAACAACTTGAGGAACGTACGTACTTGTAACAACATTCTTTCACAACACGTAGGAAAATGTTAAATCTAATGCCACCTGCTTTTCTCTCTCCCCTCCCCTCCCCCCCCCCCCCTTTTTTTTTTAGACCCAAAAAAAAAAAAAATGGGGAGGTGGAATATGAAATTGTTCATTGGACAAACCAGCCCCATGTGTCAGCTATAGAGGTGTATACCTGGCATCTCTTGAACTGAACACAGACGTGTTAGTTAATCGCATTTTGTGGGCTGGTAATGTCGAAAACATGATGATTTTCTCTCTCTCTCTCTTTTTCTCTCAGTCTCTCATAAATACGTACTCACTCTCACATGTTCTCTTTCGCCCACGGACTCAATCATTCACACACACACACACACACACACACTCGCCCATTCATCACTCACACACACTCACTCATTCATCACTCACACACGCTCGCGAACTCATCTCTCACACATACACACACACTAACCCATTCATCTCACACACACACACACACACTCACTCATCCATTTACCACTCTCTCACATACACATTCAACCATTCATCTCTTTCACACACACACATTCACCAACTCATCTCACACACACACACATTAAGAGAAATTACGACCAATGAAAGTTGCTACGTCATCAAACCGGATGTTGTGCTAAATTTCATCCTGAATAATTATTATTCTTTTCTTTCTTTCTTTCACCCTTCTTTCTCTACCCCCCGAACCTTCTTCTTCAATATCCCATCATCATTCCCCACCCCCTCCCAAATTTCCGGCGCGCGAGAGGAAGGCTGCAGTGTGCCAGGTCACTGTGCCCCGGTACAATATCAACCCTTATATCAATGTAAACTATACGCTGTTTGGTGTGCGGTTTGGGGTCTACGTGAGCATTTCTTACCTAACACGTTTATCATGCATCTTGCACACCAATTCTTCAAGCATTCCATACCTATCGCAAATTCTACTGGGTTGCTTCTCTCTCTTTCTCTCTCTCTATCTATCATTTTTTTCTGTCTGTCAGTCTTTGTCCCTGATTCTGAATCTCTTTGTCTGCCCCTTTAGCTCTCTGAATCTCTCTCTATGTCTCTGTCTGTCTGTCCATCTCTCTCTGTCTGTCTGTCTGTCTCTCTCCTGACTCTCTCAGTCAGTCTCTCCGTCGCTCTCACACATACACACTCTCACAGAGAGAGAGAGAGAGAGAGAGAGAGAGAGAGAGAGAGAGAAATTGATAGACAGACAGAGATCATTTCAAAACTTTTTTTTTTTTTAAACAGAAACAACACAAACAAAAAAACACAGGAAAGTCAGTTATTGCGCTAAGACTGACAGCGGACACTCCTATGATGCAACGAGCAAGTAGGAGGCGCTTATTCCTCCAACTTCTGTGAAAGCCAGGAACATGATGTGTACTCCACGGTAACCCAGCCATTTACATTTCCATTTCTGCTCCTTCTTCAGAATTACAGCGAAACAAGAGGTGAAATAGGAGGGGATCGCTCAATCCATTTCTGGCACCGCGGCGAAGAAAAAATCTTTACGAACACAATACCCAACGTCAACGTCCAATGAAGTTTAGCTAAACGACGACTGAACTCGCCATAAAAAGAAAGCTGAAAGATGACGCAACAACTACATAGCCAGTGAAGATGTGCATTACCAAGCTGTTGTATTTACGCTTTGTGTGCGCCAAGCTGAAACATGAAATGAATGAAGAATCACGGAAAACGTCAGGATGTGTGGATTCTCTCTCTCTCTCTCTCTCTCTCTTTGTGTGTGTCTATGTGCGTGCATGCATGCGCGCCTGAGTTTGGAGGGGGGGGGGGTAGCGTGTTGGGAAGGTGCAACTTCGGCCCTTGTCTATTGCAGAATTACAGGGAAGAGAGAGAGAGAAAAAGTGAGAGAACGCGAGACCCCAAGATTTCTAGCTCCATTCACTGAAATGGGTGAAAAAAATCCAGGCTATGTTGTTGTTTTTTTAATTACGCGTAATATCAGCAGGAGCATTCACGCAGGTATTGGCAGGCAGCCAACCCACGCCCATACTGCAGTTCTCTGCTTTCTCCTTCTCTCTACCTGGGCTGGGGGTAAAAAAGAACACCAGGTGTACGTGCATGTGTAGGTACAATCAACGTTTTCTTCCATCCTGTGTCCTCTCGCTCCATGCACACAGTCATAACAACATTTCTCCATTTTTGCAGCAATCGTCTGACCTGCATCCTTTCCATCATTCATAACTCACATGGACAGAGTAATACATGGACAGAGTAATACGTGCAAATAAACAGAAATATTATTTCATTTCTGACTCACGTTTTCGCTCTTTTTTCCGCCACAAACGCACACCTCCTTAATAGCCCTTCAGTCTGGGGCGGCCTTTGCCTTTTATTCTACACCCTCCACCCCCCCCCCCCCAAAACCACATTCATTTTCACCCTGGAGCCATCCCTAAATTACGTACGCTCCATTTTGGCAAATATATAGATAACCCCTCACCCCAAGTTCGCTTTTCACATCTTGGCTTCCACATTGTTACAAATCAGATTAAATCAAAAATGAAGGGTTGGGGGAATGCCATAAATAGCTGCAAACGTACACGATGGACAACATGCAGATTATGCGTTTCACTATAAAAGTTTGCATGATATTTTAAATCTCAGAATTGCGCGTGGAGGTAAAGATATTTGGTGGGAAAAACCCAATTTTATTGACATAACTGTGAGTCTAATGACGAGTCAAAGCGTTGGTAATTAGGTTGATGATTCAGCATTCTTAGATACAGTTCTTCAGCAACGATCATAACGGTCCTTCGGTGGAGGAGTATACAAGCGCGAGAACTGCGTGACCAAGGAGGAAGACAGTAGAGCAGATGGCAAAAATGGTCGTAGACTAGAGTTAGGAAGGAAAAGGAAAGTCTTGTAATTCCATCATCATTAACATTGTACCATCTAAACAAATAAATAAATAAAATATAGTAAGTAAGCAATCAAGAGACAGGCCATATTTTACCCTCTGATACTCAATATCACACATAATATGGAGCTCGTACTTCTGTCAAACCTTTACTGTATAATGGCACCGAGTATATTAAGCTGGTGAACTCGAACGAATCGGCCACTGAAATCTTCATGGATGCAAACTGTGTCAAAGACTTCCCGGAAGAGACCCACATCCAAAAAACATCACAGATGCTGCTACCGTGATATCCTGACTTACATGAGCAAAAAACACGCCATACCAACTTCGTGCCATCACAAAACGGGGATCTCCGTGGAAACGACGTCACAAACGAGGCGACTCCATGACGTCACAAGGAGGACTCCCTACTATGATGTCACAAACGAGGAATCCATAAGACGTCCCAAATGGGGACTCCATGGATATCGCGTCACAAACAAGGGGCTCCACTGATATGACGTCACAAACAGGGCGCAATCTACGGATATGACGTCACAAAACGAGGGGGACTCCATGGATATGACGTCCACCATCACCCAAATCCGTGGTGATCAGAAGTGTCCAGCAATTTTCCCTCGATTTGGTGGCTCAGATTAGGGGGGTGGGGGGGGGGCAGTAAGACAAGGGCCGAGGACTAAACACAGACAGGCCTAGATTTATAAAACTATGGATTACATATTGTGACAAATGGACGGGAGAGGGGTAATGACGGGAACCGGGTGGGTTGGGGAGAGGGGCAGCGACGTCTGCACAAACAGCCAGGCTTCAAACTCGCTGGTTTGGTTGACCTCTGGCCCGGTCCAGCCCAAGAAAAACCGGCTATCCTGCCCATCTCACCAAACATCAAAGGTTCCATTGCTGTGTGGATGCTTGTTGTTGGGTAGACAGCTACACCAGCTTGTAGTATTCTGACTGGCTGCGTACTACAGTTTTTTGTGCTGTACCCCTTTTGATTGGCTGCAGGGTACAGCTTTTCGTTTTACATGTGTTTTGATTGGCTGTGTGGCATGATTTTCGTGTTGTATGGTGTTCTGATTGGCTGCCTGTTATTTTATAACTGTCTATGGATTGTAGATAGATAATCATTAATTGCTACTGAAACTGAATCAAATGAACATAAACTATGACAATGGCTGAGGGGGAAAGGGAGAGAGAGAGAGGAGGGAGAGGAAGGAGAGAGGGAAGAAGAAGAGAGGGGGAGGAGAGAGAGAGAGAGGGGGGGGAGGAAGGAGAAAGAGCGATAAAGAAGAGAGAGGAAGGGGCGAGAGGTGAGGAGGGGGGGGGGGCGGAAAGCGATGACAGATAAATAGACAGGAAGAGAGGAAAAGGAAGAACAACTTACATCCGGTATCTTTCATCTGCTGTATGGCGTTGGACATGATCCGCACACAGCCCAGGAACCCAGCACCTTGTTTCTTGTGCACCTTCTTGTAGTTCCATACACTGATGGTGATCGAGTCCTTGTGTCCCACATATCTGTTGGCCAGGTCACAATATACAACTGTTATAGTCGCCGGTTACTACTACCATATTACGGAAATTGACCACATACTCCAAACTAGATCAAATTCACTTTTTAGCACCATTTCATAGAATACAATATGAACTATTTCATTAACTAATGGTTTTATTTTGGTCACCATAAACTAGGCATTGTACACAGAGTTAACCTAGGCGTTATGCTAATTTCTCATTTAAAAAATAACTGCACAACAGTAAAATTTGAGCTCGCCATACATGCTGAACAGTTTTTCTCACCGTTTAGTTGGTCTAACTTATTTTTTACAAACCCAAAGAAGCCAACTCAAAATCAGGCTACAGTCTGACAAATAAAAAAGACTGCTGTTACTTGCACGTACGTGCCCTACGTGTTGCGCACTAGGGGAACGTCTTTTAAAGCCTTTTGAGACACTAGAGCTACAAAGTTCCCCCCCGAAATAGCCTTGACTACAGCCTTACAGCCTTTAATTAATTATTCTTTCAGACTTTCTTTTTGGGTTTTTTTTTGGCTGAAAGGGTTACCGTAGGGGGGGGGGGCAGGGTTAGGGACAGGAACGTATTGAAATGTTCTCGCCCCTAGCACAAAACGCCAGGGGGTACGTACGTACAAGTAACAACAGCCATTAAAAAACCATAAGGCTAAAAGTGAACTATGAGCCCATGCAAAATTTCAAACAAATTCAACAAACAGCTTTTGAGAAAATAGATGTGGATCTCGCTCATTCTGAAAAAAAAAAAAGGGATGAGCTGCCTTACAATAAATTAAAATAGAACAGAAGTCACGACTGCCAAAGACACTAAATTAATACCAAATCTACCATCTTTGCTTTCACTTAACCTCCAACAATCTTACGCATTGCCTGCCTGCCCAGTTCACCACCACTATCAGCGTAGGGGAGATAACAAGTAAAAAAGAAGAAGAAAAGTAAAAGCTCCAAAAAAACAAGGGCACATTTTACCTTTCTTGTTTTCCTGCTAATTTCATCAGCTTGTACTTGAATTTCCTATTCTCCAACTTTCTCCGCGCTCGTTTTGTGTAAAAATTTCCTAAGCTTATTTAGAAGCCTGGCATAACCAGTTGTTCGTTTTTTTTGTTGTTGTTGTTTTTTTTAAGGTTAGTTTTGTTTTTTTTTGTTTTTAATCTCAATGAGACTGTCGTTACTGATTTCGATTTTAACGCACATTGCTGGACGGTCTGGATGCTTCACTGCCAGGACAGCTCGTGCGTCTTTCATCTGCTTATGTTTGATGGTCAGGGTGACCGTTCTCTACTGACCAGAGTGACTGTTCTTTAAATGCTCAGGGCGACCGTTCTTGGATTTTCTTCCGTGGTCCCAGCTGTGCACAGCTGCTTAAGTACATGCTACACGGGAGGAATTCTCGCAGTTTTTGCTTCCTTGCTGTTATTCCCCTCTCGGAAAAGTTTTCCACTCAGATATACTTATACATCAAAGAAAATTACTCTTCATTCCCTCCCAAAAAATCGTTATTTTTAAAACGGTCGACTTTGCCAAACATGTGTACAACGCCAGAGAATTTTTATTTATTTATTTACCTTTTTTTAAACATCAAAATTTGGCAGACGGACTTAAGCTGTTCTATTTCAAATATGCCAGGTTTCTGGGAAATAGAAGCTCAACAGAAAGTGACTCGGTTACTCACAAATCATAATGCTGGTTCCACTTGGGGTCGAGTGTGTTCTTGCACACGTCTGTGGAGTGACACTGACCAGAACCATCAACTGTGATCTTGGCAAAAGGATCCGGTAACCCTGGGGTGGATACACCAATCAGCATCAAGACAAGTGGGCGCATGTGTCACACTGCTTCATTAATGCAGCTGTTTCTCAATAATGTCATCGCAAATCACTGTCACGTATCTCGCCTGTTACATATCTCACCTGTCATCATATATCATCTGTCACATATCTCACTTGATACGTTTCTCACTTATCACATAATCTCACCTGTTGTCGTATTTCACATGTCACGTATCTCGCGTATCACATTTATCTCACCTGTCACGTATCTTACCCGTCCAACATCTCACCAGTAACATGTATCGCTTGTCAACGTATCTCATCTGTCACAGACCTCACATATCACACCTCACCTGTCATTGTATCTCACCTGTCACGACACCTCACATTTTACGTATTTCACCTCTCTTCGTATCTGAACTGTAACACATCATCTGTTATAGATCTCAATGTTATCGTATCTAATCTGCTGCCATATTAATATTTTTATGCCATTTGTCTCATTTGACATCGTTTCTAATCTGCAAATTGTCGCTGTATCTCATTATTACATAACTATCTTGCCTATCACCGTCTACCTCACCTGTGTATCAACACAGCATCATCGCACCTCACTTGCCACTGCCTTTCACCTGTAATCGTCTCTCATATGTCACTGCAACGTCATCTGTCACTGCATGTCACCTGTCACGCATCTCACCTGTTATCACATACCTCACCTCCCACCGCACTGAACATACTATCTTAACATCAAATGTCACTGCAACTCACACGTCATCGGATCTCACATGTCATCAACCATGTCCGTTACACCTGTCACGATTTTCTTCTCTTCACACTCGCCCAGCAGAAAACAACATACTACATGTACATACATTTGGAGAAACTCGTCACACAACAACAACAAAACACACTTTACTACATGGAAAGAAAACAAATCTACTGTGTTACCAAAAAAGAACGTATGCGCCTGTCTGGGTCAAATTCACTTTTGAACATCATTATTATAGAATAATGAAATATGTGCCGTATCGTTGTATATGGATTATAATTCCATACGATTAATAGTTTCCTTTGGTCATAACAAAATGAAAACAAAAACTGAACAAAGAATCTGGTGAAACACGCCGTTGTTGTTTTTTCCTAAAAACTTATTTCCGGCTCACACGGCGTTTTTCTACAGAAATTATTCCTTCATAAACTTGAAGTGACAGAAACAAGAGAAACATTCTGCAACACTGAATACTTCAATTAACTACTGTCACATTCCATATGCAGCCAACACATTCTGATTCAGCATGGCGGACCAAAAAAAAAAAAAAAAACTACCAATATCGGAGGCCATCCACATAGTGTGTCCGCTCGGGGAGTGGGAGTAGGGGAGGGAGGGTCTGGGGAGCGTATGTATGCTATTCAACGATGGTTATGAACTAACAAAAAAAAATTGATTATATTTAAATTTTCTTCAATGAAGTGATCAAATTGTCCATACAAAAGATCCCTAGAAGTTTTTAAACCATCAAGATCTTATCGCAGAATACACCAATACCGTTCTAGAAGTAATCGTACGCTGCTCGTACAAGGGGAGGGGGGGGGGTCAAAAGTTGGCAAAATCGAGCGTGCATACGTTATGGGTGGCCCTTGCTACAAAAATACTCACGGAAGAAGTCTTTCTTGGCAATATTCTTTGCACATAGCACTGTGAATAGACAAAATATAATGAACATTAAATACACAATGACATTTTGACTCCTGAAGTTTCCAACAAAAAACATTTTACAAAGTGTAACAAATTCGTACACACGAACATGGGATAGGATGTTGGAAGACTAAGAGCCCAGACACAATGGCTTCGGTTTCGTTTCGTTTTCTGCTCGCTTTCGGTAGTTTTGCCCAATGGCGTCTGTCTCGATGCACAGCCAAACGAGACGAAAGCGGAGGCATTTTGCGCTCTACAAGGCGGAGTGCACGTTTGAACATCTCGACTTTTCGGTGGGCCGAGACCACAATATAGGGAACTACCACTGCAGAAGTGAAAGAAGCCCACTTCTCGTGACTACAGGAAGTGTGCGCACGGCCATTTTGGATGAAATGCAACTTAACTTGACTTGATAGGCGATAAACAATACATGTTTATACATTTCCACGGGGAGTAAGAACTTACAAACGGCTCTTCATAGTTTCAATCAACCCAAAAGTATGAACACACCACACTAAACAGATCCGTACAATGCATTTGGTGAAAACGCTCTCTTTCAATTCTTATTACCGCCGTTACCCAGTTTCGCGATTTGACGGAAGTGAGATCTCTCCCTCTAAATACACACTGTTTGATATACATTAAACATCGTTGCATGCGTGCCTAGTTACGAGCAATTGATCCCACCCAAAAATGGCGCCGGATAGTCAAAATTGATAGCGTATTCCTGCCTTGTGTCACTCCTGATGTATCTCTATTCTGTGATGACGCCATTCGGCAAAAACTACGACGAGCGAGACGAAACCGAAGCCAGTGTGTCTGGGCTCTTAACAAGACACGAGATAGGACGTTGGAAGACTACACAAAGACATAAATCGACCTCAGGTCTTGTTGGTTCCAACTCCACATTTTGCACAACTGAGAAATTCGACGTTAAAACGTTTTGCAGCTTTAGTATTATGATAAGGAATAAATAGGAACAGTGAAACAGCTTGGTCAGGGCCACAATGCATTTTAAACAAGTGTCAACATGTGCAGTTGTTATATCTCTTCTACATACTAAAAGATCTGCAGTTTTTCAGAAAATAGAGATAAAACAGACGAGAACTAAGGCCGCGATAAAATGGGTGTTCAAGTGGGAAAGGCCACAAGACAGAGCAGTGAGTACCTATACTGTAATCCTACACAATCACTGTCCGTGAGCAGATCTCCCCAGCACCACACTGGCTTGCTCATTCTTACGTGTTCCAACATACAGACAATATCTTCAAGAATGTTCTGATACCCACAGATTCCAAATTAGAACAGAAATCACCAGGATATTCGTCTATGCACAAAAATCAAATAATGCGACAATAATTCTCAGAAACTTTACATGTACATTTCTTAAAACTTAAAACAGAAAGAACGTTTGAATACACACCCACTCCGGTCTAAAACAATAATTCTCAAAAAAAAATGGAATATACAGAATATTGGACAGTACACGAATTTCAATTTAAAACGATTATTATAATTCCCAGAATGTTCGAATATACAGGGATTCAAGTCTAAACCAATCATTTTCAGAATATTCGAAAATACACTATTTCCAATTTAAACAATTATTATAATTCCCAGAATGTTCGAATATACACTAACTCCAGTCTAAAACAATCATTATCAGAACTGCCTTTCTCTTCACGATGTATGTTCGCTGAAACTGCGATTGTACGGTGGCAAATTCTGAATTCATTCCACCACTTCTGAACGTTGACACCTTTATCCCACGGAAACGGCTAAATAAATGAGTAAAGATCCATTAAAAAGAGAGACTACCCTGTCCCATTAACTGACATGTCCACCAAATTTTCGCGCCCTGATTCACGTGATGTATGACACTGTAAGCCAGGTCAACTGCCCTCCCGACATCTTGGCCTTTCAAACTTCCATGAATATGCATGACTGTGACAGTGTTTGATTCCTCGGCACCAGGTCACTTTGGTTTATCTATAACCATAACCGATTTGACTGACAACCAACGGCGTCTGAAGGGACTGGCTATTGTTTGGGCACCATTGCATCTTACACCGCAAGCTGTACATAAGCAGTGAACACGTTATCAGAATTTTCTCTTTATTCGGTTTTGTAATTACACTACGGTTCCCTAAAAACAGCTGCGACTCAAAGGATCCAACGCTTGAAGTGCCTGAATGGCATTTAGATAGCAATATTTTAGCTGTCTCCACCCAGGTCAAAATCTCAGCTGGCAAAATTTTCACCCCAGCGCCTGAGAGAGAACTGATGATTCCAAAACGTTTACTGCTGATCTCTTTGGTGATAGCGATTTTCCTTACAATACTCGCGATTCTAACATTCCTATTTCAGACAGGGCCGACTTACATCATCATGGACCCCTGAGCAAAGCAACAGGCTGCGGTCCGCCCCTTGTGCAACTACTCATAAATTTGCACGCTTGGGGCCCCCTAAACTCTTTGGATCCCCGGGCAACTGCCTCGTGTGCCCATACTTTAAAACGGCTGTAATTTCAGATCTTGAACTTTCAGATGAACGTACGCTCATTCCGGCTCCTCATTCTTAGAATATCAGACCTGTCAACTAAACGAGCCATTCAATAAGAGACTTCTCACAGGACAAGTAATATCCAGGCCGCACGATGCAAACCAAAACTGTCACACAAATGTACTCTAATACACAAAAACACAGACTGGGTAAAATCACAGCACGGGAATGTCCAAAATTCTGTATCAAGAATATGATAAGTGCCAGAACGCATTTTAAACAAGTGTCGAGTGGGAATTTGTTATACCTCTTCTACATACTAAAATATCTCCTGTTTTTCAGAAAATGGAGTGTACGAAATACATGTACTAAACACTGTAGCTTCATAGCCACATAATGAACTCTAACACACAAAAACACAGACTGGATAAAAATCACAATACGGCAACGTCCAAAATTTTTTTGCGAAGGTATGAAATCACTCTTCACGAACTCCGGCAGCGTCCAAATGCCCAAAAGTGAAGCACAAAGTCTCCCTATGGATTCCCCAGACAGCCCTTTTAACGCAATAACAAATAAGACCCCATTACCTTCCCTTTCTTAACTTTACCGCTCATTACAGCACTCCCCTTCCTCAACACTGTCTTCCTACCACATGCCTTGCCTCAAACTACTACCAGTTAAAGCCAAACGTGGAGGTAGAGGCTGGAAAGACAAGAAAAAATAATAGAGGCGGGGAGCAAGAAGACAGGATGAGGTCAACGAGAGGGTATGTCTCCACTATGAAGAATTGCCTGTATGTACCACAACGACATGTCAACAAGTGAGAAAAAAAATAACAAACAAGAAACCACAGCCAGGTGATGTTGTTTTTCTTCTTTCTGTTTTCTTTCTGTTGTCCTATGACCTTGCCAAGGAAGCATCAGCTGTCAACTTGGCCTAAATACATACATAAAACGTCGGACCCTATTTGTCTTTCAAGTCAAGGTCCCGAAGTTGACCGTGAGCCAGAAAATGATCACACACTGTGACCCAAATTCATTTATTTTTACCTGTCTCCTGTAATGTTTACTGACAAAAGACGGCGTGGTAAATTATGTCATGCCCAGGTGAGTATATCCTGAGAGAGAGAGAGAGAGAGAGAGAGAGAGAGAGAGAGAGAGAGAGAGAGAGAGTGTGTGTGTGTGTGTGTGTGTGTGTGTGTGTGTGTGTGTGTGTGTGTGTCTCTGTCTCTCAGAGCTGGGGTACAAGTTCAACATACACATTCACATCATATCAGTGTACAAATTCTGTTCGTCAGCAACCCGTATAAACACAAGTACATCTCTCTCTCTCTCTCTCTCTCTCTCTCTCTCTGTGTCTCTCAGAGCTGGGGTACAAGTTCAACATACACATTCACATCATATAATAATAATAATAATAATATATTGCATTTATATAGCGCCCAACCCCGTCGATGACAAGCTCTGGGCGCTTGGGAACATATCAGTGTACAAATTCTGTTCGTCAGCAACCCGTATAAACACAAGTACATCTCTCTCTCTCTCTCTCGCTTTCTCTGGGCTAAGAAAGTCAAAGGACGGGAACAACAACAGTAGCCAACAAGAAAAAGCAAACAAGAAAAAGGAGGCGTAAATGCCCACGGCAGTGAAACTCCGAAAATAAAGACCTCAATCTCTCTCTCTCTCTCACACACACACACACACACACACACAGAGAGAGAGAGAGAGAGAGAGAGAGAGGAGAGGGGGGGGGATGTTAAAATCGGGCAAAAAGAAAAAGTTGTATGTTGCGAAATCCTGCCTGAGAAATAAAACCGAAACGATACAAAGCAAACTAAAGAGAAGACAGAAAATGTTCGAATTTTCGGCTATAGTCCTGCTGCGACCGCACAGTTTTTCTGTGGTTTTAATAACACACAAAGAGGAACACACAGGTGGACAGCCGCGTGGTAGACTACCGTGACTAGACTTTTTCAAAACTTGAGATATTTGGCATGCTTGTAGCTGTTGACGGCCCGCAGGTTGCGTGACAAATTGGGGTTGAAAGTCTGAAAATAAGGAATAACTTTTTGTTTTTTGGTTTTGGTTTTAAATAACTGTTAGGTCTGATCAAGAAAATTATCCAGTTTTTTTTTTTGTTGTTGTGGTTTTTTGCTTTTTCTGAAAAAGTTGCCACAAGCGAGTTACGACAGTTCACGACGCAGCTCTCACACGTCAGTGAATACCATGTCTAATGCGGTTTCTACACAGTGGACACCATGCGACTATCTAATGTGCAAACGAATGGCAGCTTGGGTTGATTTATAAATTATTTAACTGTCAGTGGTCATCAGAAGACACAAATTTAAAACAGTTGAGCTCAGTTAATTACTGCTGTTCAGGTCCTTCGTACAAAGTCTAAACCTCTCCTATGCCACTGCACTCGTCGAGTTAGAGTCTAGAGAGTTGTAACGTTAACACCATACAGGGCACGCCAATAAGTGGCCGTGCGAAGACGACGTATCACAACAACAGAACAGGAGACGCGACTCTACCTCCGGGCTTCACAGCAACGGTCAGTTTCAGACAGGCCGAGCATGAGGGCGAGGGCTACGAGATTTACGCTGTGCGCCTCGGTTCAAGAAACTCGTATTTTAATCAAGGAAGACATGCCTGGCACTCGGTCGCTTTAAGGACTTGCGCCAGGTGGTCTGCTGTAAATTTTTCACTCACATCGCACGGTAAACAGTAAACAATACAACACTAAAACCGTGCACAATTCATTGCAGGGGGGGGGGGAGCGGAAGTACGACGGGAAGGAGAGGGTGAGAGACACAGAAACTAGATTAATGACCGTTTGACCAACAATTTCATGAACACACTCGATAATTATGGTTGCAAGACTTGGGGGCTAGCCATAAAGTACATAAGTTTGGAAAGAGGGGGTGGGGGGGGGGCTGCCCCCCTGGGTTTGAAAAGTGTACATGGGGTAGAGGGGCAAATCGAAGTCGTTTCTTATGAATCAATCAAATAGTACATGTAAATTACCCCCTGGAGTTTCCGACTTCCAAGGCTTTGTCACGGATATGCACCATTCTAACAGCTAATGGCAACGTACGGAGAGAGGGGATGGAGAGTGAAGCCAAGCAGATAAAACGCGTATGTGGAAGAGAGGTGGGGGCTGCAACAAATTATCAAAATGGAGTGTACGTACTTTAAGAATGGGCCCCTTACTGGAGTTAAAGTTGTTGATTTTTTTTTTTTCTCCAAACCGATCACAGGAGGTGTGCAAACCTGTCAGTTTATGCTGAAGTGTCTGACACACGGATCAGCAAGTTTGCAACTGCCGTGTCTCTTCCTTCCTCCCCCCTTTTTTTTCCTTCTTAACTCTTATCATTTTTTTTCCTCCACTGCGACTTTCACGTTTGTTTTTCACTTTCCTTGAGTGAAAAAAGAACATTAGTTCTGTCCAAAACCTCCACTCACACATCCCACTCTCACCCCCTTTGCTCACGACTACAATCGCAGGCATACACTATCGCATTACCGTAAAAGACCCCAAAGCACAATTTTTACAGCAGATGCACACAAAACAAAAACAAAAAATAGTTCGCGTTTTGCTCTACTTTATCCTTGCCATGTTATTTCATGCAGTAAGCCTGTTAATGGGTTTTGATCTGTTTATGCCATGATGCCTTAAATGTTGTACCATGTAATGCGCTCTTAAACGCTTTGGGAATTGTCCTCAATGAAGTGATTCTTTCATCAGTTTCCATTTTGTGACGATCAAAAGAAATTATCAATCGTTCGCGATTTTACAATCAATCGTTCGCGATTTTACACCAGAAAAGAAAAACGGAGCACATTTCATTCAATATTACCTGAGTCATAGAATACCGACACGGACCATTCCTTTTTTTTTCACTATATGTCCACAGCTTGAGCGCGTATAAACACGATGAGTACTAACCACAGAGCTCTGTGGTACTCGTTTTTTCCCGTTCAATTATGAAGGGGCGTGGTGCGAACTGTTGCATTGTTGACATGGAAGATACGCGCGCAAGTCGACGGACGGGTTGTTGTTGTTTTTTTTTGTTGTTGTTGAATTGAACCGTCTCGGCATCCTGTGTCTCGGGATATTACTGACGCTAAAGAGTTAATTTGACCCAGACTGGCTCCTACGGTCTTTTTTTCAGAACAGCGCAGAACAAAAGTCATCTCTCTCTACAAACTGTCATTAGCCTTTGTCAAACAAGACAAGACAACACAGACCAACTGACCAAGGGGAGCCCGAACAAATTGGCCTCGGCGTTTGTCCAACATACAACATCTCTGTACAATTACAACAATATTTACGGTTGCTGTTGTCGTTGTTGTTGCTGCTGTGTCCTTTTGGTGTCCCTTCTTCTACCATTGTTTAATCTTTCTGCCTCTTCTTCAGCCTTCCTTGGCTTGCAATGTACATGTGGCGACCTTAGGTCGTTGTTCTATCTCTATTTTCTGATGAAATGGAGACCTTTTATTGTGTAGAGTTTGAGTTTGGGTTTGGGTTTAACGGCGACTCGGCACGATAACGGCCACTTTGCGCCTCTCACTGTTTTTTCCTTATTTCTCCTTGGGCTAGCTTTCGGCCCTCAGTTGCCTATAGGTCAGATCCGATAAAAGTGAAGTTATAGATCTAACGAGAAAAGGCCCGTACTAACAGTCTAACGGGAAAAGGCCCGTACTAAAAGTCTAACGGGAAAAGGCCCGTACTAAAAGTCTAACGGGAAAAGGCCCGTACTAAAAGTCTATCGGGAAAAGGCCCGTGCTGAAAAGTATGTCTATGAATTTTGTAAATATATACTAAAAGTCTGTTAAATCAACTTGCAGAGTTCGACCTCTTTCAGAAATAATGGCAAGATGCGCTGCGGATCCACGTCAGAAAATAATTCTTTCATGGACCCGCAGGTACAGTGCCTTCTTCGGATATGCACGGAGTCTAAAAATTCAGTTAAAATAATGTTTTATTGATAGTTGGCAATTCAGAATTGCACGCCACACACTCATGGTTGGGGGGGGGGTGGGAGGAGGAGGAGGAGGAGGAGAAGATATCTCTCAGAGTGTAGTTTATCTGCTGCTTGTTGGTCCCATCTTTCCTGCCATCTCGATTTAGTGAAGTTATTGACTGCGGGTTTAAAGTCAGTGTGTGCCTAACGGGCGTCGTTGCACTTATCAAGCTGTTTCGTTTCACAGTACATGTACTGATTTATTCTAAATTTTTATCATAATATAAAAGCCGCGAACGTTTAATGTCGAATTTCTCATTTGTGCAAAAGGTGGGGTTGGAACGAGCAAGAATTAAGGTGCCGAAGTGTGTGTGTGTGTGAGTGTAAGAAAATGGTTCTTACACACTGTTCCATGCTGGATCCAATCCGGGATGTTATATGAGTATTTTTCTGCAGGACAAGTTACTCTCATTGCCCTCTCGGATGTTTGAATTAAAATGAATTTCGCTTTTTTGTTGATGTTGTTGTTTTTTATGTCAGATTAAGGGACTTGGGCGGCGATGGGGCCATTCATTTTATTCATTTATTCTTTTAAGGCATCTATTCTGACTGGCTCTCGCGGAGGAGACCCTCGGATAATCCTCTCCCGGGACGATGACCAGTGAAACAAAAAACAAGACGACGGGTAAACCTTCAATTTGTTTGGCCTTTTTTCTAGTATTGTTTGGCTTAAACTTAGTTTCAATCTGGCAACAATGCTATGTCGCAATAATTTTTCTCATTATCCTTTCTCTCATTGTCTAGTTTCATCCTGCATACAGCAATCTCCTCCTGCCTGCTGACGTTAATCGTTCTTAAGTCGCTGTTTCCGAGGGTTTATCCCACTATGATAAAGTATTGCACTAAAACACAGGACGGTGACCACCGCCAGAGACATTTCTTGTGTAGCTCCCGTTTGCTACAATTATAGGGTAAATGTATCATGAAAAGGCCAATGCTGGATTACACTGGTCGTGCCTCGGAAAAGATAAGAGCTCTCACATGTGCTGACCACGACTTCTTCATTAATCAAACCGTCATATTCCTAGGTGTGTGGCCCTGACCTGGGGGGTGGGGGTGGGGGGAGGGGGGGGGCACACCGGTGACCTGGGACATTCACATTTTCAAATAAAACAAAGGCAGGAAACCATAATCCCAGGGGGTCAAAATGAGTAAACAAACACTGGTAAATACATAATCTTTGGAGACTGCTCTAAGAGCACACAGAGAGACATAAAAACTCATAGACCAGCAGACAGGTCTACTCACAGAATAGCAATTAATTAACCAGAGCTTCGAACGGGACTTTGGGCATGCCCTCGGCAAAGCTCGGGTCGCCATTTTGTTCTACCTGAAGTTCGGGTGTTGGCCACAGACTAACAAACAGATTAAAATTAATACAGTCTGTGCTGTTTCCGTGAACTGAATTCTAAAGTTTGACACGGTGGTTTTAAGCTGTGAACTGTACCAGGCATAATATTAATAGAGGGAATGTCGCAGCGACGACACAATCAGGCAAAACAAAATGGTGGATCCATGGAGGTGAACACTTTGTGACGTCACACCACGGTACTGACAGGTCTGGTGGTTATGTGTCAGTCTATGCGTCTGCCAGCTGATCGATCGACACAGATAGTACCGTCTTCGAGTACCAAAATGAAGAAACGCTGTTGATTACTATTTAATTTTCTAATTTTCACTGCGCAGTTATCTCGCTTTACACCTCCACCAAAAGCAAGTGGACTTTCATCACTAAGGTGCCGCGCGCACTATCTCGTTTTGCCTGCTGCACGGCGTGCAAACGCAGATTTTTGCTTGCTTGGTCAAGAGTTTACCGGGCTGCACGCCACGCGCAAAACTGCTTGCATTGAACGGGTGGTTAATTTTAACATAGTGCGCGCCGGGCCTAAGATCGTAATGTTCATCGCCATGCAAAGCACAGCCGCCATTTTGAATAAATCCAGACGGACCTGAAACTTACCAGAAAATAAAGTTATAAGCGTGGCTGCAAATGTTCAGCTCAGGTAAACAGAGTTGATCATTCTTGTGTAGATCAACAAAGGTGAAACCCAACACACAGAATACCCAGACTAACCATTTTTTTTCCCACTGCATGTCCAGAAATTGCGCGCGTGTAAATACGGTGGGTATTATTCTTTTCCGTTCAATTATGAAGGGGTGTGGTGCGAATTGTTGCATTCTTGACATCGATGATACGCGCGTTGGTCGACGGACGGAATATGACAAATTGATTCGCCTCGGTTATCCTGTGTCTCAGGTGAAACTTTTTCCGAAGATCAAACATGTTTACTCTTGCAAATTGCGCATTTCAAAAGCTACTTCTCCGTTCAAAAGCGACTATACCAGTGTTCCTCAAGGTGGGGCGCGACAATAATTTTGGTGGTGGCTGATACCTCACAATGGTGCGAAGGGATAAATACTGTATACACATGTACTAACTTTGTCCGATCATGGCAGGCCACACATGTTGTTGTTGTTGTTGTTGTGTTGTTGTTGTGTTGTTGTTGTTTGGAAACTCGAAGTGGGGCATGGGACAGACAAGACTGAGAAACACTGGTCTATACCGCCACAGTTAAAAAACAAAAAAAAAAAAAAAACTGACAGTGACAACTTTTGCTTTTTCACTGTTCCCGGACTAAGAGTTCATATCTAAAAGACCGTTATATTTTGTCCCCTCAGAATGACAAGGTTCTAACTCGCTTCTATCAACTTTTGAGAAATTGATGATCGAAATACTTACAAATTACACATCGAATCTACTTGATACTTTGACACACACTGGAGAAGGCCTGTAGAAGTAGTGTGAAGGATGTAACTCAGTTAAGCCAAAAAGTGGAGACAGAACCTTGTCACTCTAGGAGGCCGATTTGTCTTCTACTTTTGTCATACCCCAATTCTTTTTTGTAAAGGAAGACGGCGACCGCATCAAATGAAAGAGAATACACGGACAAGGGCGTCTAAATTAAAGAGGACATACAATCAAAACTTTTGAAATGGGCCAGAAAAGAAAAATCATTACAAACGGTAACAACCCCTGCATAAACATATAACAAGCCCTATACTTGGGGTTAAATTGGATTTTGGAGTTCGATTTTCCATGCAGCCGTACGCTGTTTTGAGCTCACCACAATTAAAGACTTCGTGTCTACGACGAGTTGACTCTTATCTCCATTCTTTGTCTTCATCAGACAGACAGGCAAGGTTTCTGCTCGGCTCCCGCTGACTAAGACCCTCGGTTAATCCTCCGCCGGGACGATGAGCAGCGAAACAAACAACAAGACAACGAGTAAACATTTCCTCGCAAACGCCGATGTTTGCAAACTGCCCGTGAATGGGGCCGGGCTTTGTCTTTAAATAGTTCCTGTCTTGTTAACAATAAACGAACCATCCCACTCATGCCCCGGCTCGCTTTGGTAAACCAGATGCAAAACACGGTTCCAGAAAGCGCAAAAACACAGCATGTTGTACGAGGAATGACGGGATTACAGAGTTAGTGCACAGAACACGAGAGAACTATCTCGAAGAGGCTGCATCTCAACAAGAGAGAAAGAAGAAAGTTAACCGGGTTGCATGTGAATATGACTCGATGATCAAAGACACTTTAGAGAGTGCTTGCCCACATCGAGGGCTATCAAGCTCAATATATGTCATGCCCAAGTTTATTCATTACTCTTAAGTGCCTGTAGATATCCCAGACACAAGGTGTGTGACTTGATTTCATAACCCAATGAAACTTCATTTTTGGGGCGTGTGTTTCGTATTTTGTGGAGCGGACACGTGGTCGCCACAGTGCAGGGCCAGTCGGCGTTGTTGGGTTTTGGGGGGGGGGGGGGGGGGCTAAATTTTATTTAATTTTGCCCGGAGAGCGGCCTGTTCGGCCTACTCTTCTCGATTGCAACCTACCACACGGGCCCTCCGAGTTTTTCGTCTTTATCCGAGAAGACTAGGTGCTCGATCCTACCTATCATGGGATCAGGGACAGAAAAGTATGAGAAAAATTCCATTCCAACATGCCCCGACCGACTAGGATTCGAATCCGATACCTTCGGCATGAGAGGCGAGCATCTTGCCTCTAGACCATCGTGTCCCCATATGGCGGTATTGAAATTATTGCAATTATTTGACTATCCATTAAAATAACTTTCAACTCGTTTTTCTCAGTTTGACTATTTTTGCCACGAAACATTCTGGCTGCCAACCCTCGATATATCTGTCATCAACGACACTTTAGGGCGTGCTTGTGATGTTTATGATCAATTATAGGCAGTTTTTGGGCATATGTCTATGATTAAACAGTATACAGAATTCTTGTGCATATATCATGTCTGCGATCAACAACAGTTTAGAGAGTATCCCATGCACCCAAGCTATCTCGCGACATGCGAGTGACATGTCACCCCTGTTGTATAACAACAGACACATGAAAACTGCCCTCGCTTTCAATCGGCACTATAGAGCTCACGCCATGATGGGAATAGTGACGTCCTGCCCCCGAGGACAAATTTCCCACTTGCTGGCGACAATTACTTAGTGTATGTACATAATACATAGTTGTCAGCTTAGTCATCTTTGACTGGAGGACGCTACTGTCATCACTGGGCGACATGAAAGCGTCAATAAACCGTGAAAAGTGCAATAATGTACATGTAAAAACTAAGGCTCGGCCGAGCAACGCTATACCTTGGCTATTAGCCCTTTAGATCCGCGGAGTAGACAAAATAATTAATAGTCACTGCTCCACGCCAATGGCAATGGTAATTTTCGACACTTTTGAGATGTAAAGAAAAAACTGTTCGTCCTTTTCCTGCCATATTTTGGTGCTGTTGTCAGAAGACAAGAGTTATTTATATTTTAAGGTAGATTATATGGTTTCAAAACAAAAATCTAGAATAGTAGAACGAAGTTATTTCAATTTTGGGCTCACTTCTAGGTAGTTATGCTAAAATATGAGAATTAAAAAAAAAATTTTTTAATTCGGAATTTTATTAATCCAATAATATGGCCGTCGATATAGCTCATATAGCCACAACTTTAAAACACCTCAACCCTGGTGAAAATGATAATATCTCAGTGAAATTTGGTGTGTGTATTTCTATAAGTGCTATAAAGAACTTGGACTAAAGAAAAGATGCTAGGGCTATAAATAGAGGTTCTGGTCTGTTGGGAAATACAACAACCTATATTAGTATAAATTTTTACCCATTCAAAGAGATAATGAGCATGACAGGGAAGGAAAATATTAACATACACGGATAAAAATTGACCAAGTTAAGCAACAATGCCCAGGCAATAAGCATGCCAATTCGCACCACACCCCCTTCATAACTGAACGAAAAAGACTAGTACCACAGAGCAAGAAGCATGTTGAACAATGAACACAACTCAGTATTTTCTCTATTTGGCTTCGTCAATAGACAACGCGCCCACCTAACACCCTTCTTTAGCTAGCGCAATGTGACCGTTACCGTGACGACGTGCTGTCTCTAAACCCAAACTCAAACTTCTACATAGCTGCCTCTTGTTGTACCCACAGGGAAGAAGTGGGGATTTGGAGTGTGCGAAGGGCACGGCCTCTGGCAGGGCTATGTGGTGTTCCCTAAAGGTGTCCATGATGTCATCACTCCATCTTCTAAGATTGTACTCTTTGTTTAACCCTTTTACTGCCAGTATTCATCATGCAAATTCAGTATTCGAGCCTATCTTCGATTTAGAAACCCCAATGATGTATGCATTTCTGGAACGCTGATTTAATTGGCGCTGGCAGTCTAAGGATGAACAAAACAGGCAATTAATTTGTCTCATGACAGGAATAGGGTTAACAATAACAGCCATGGTTCTGTACACTTCTTCTTTCTTCTTTAAGCCTCTTGATTCCTTGAGGAACATAGGGCCGCACCAACACTCCTCCAGCGCACGCGGTTCTGGCAGGCCCTCCTTAGCTCGGTCCACGCCATTCCGGCTGCCTTCACCTCAGCATCGCTACCCCTGCGCCAAGTCTGTCCGTTACCCCATCTTCCAAGATAGTACTCTGTAAACTTAATGGGGCTATTATTTCATACATGGCACTTCAGGCTCTAGAAGGTTAAAAATCTGTTGTAACTTTGTAACTTTGTGGGTACGACTTGTCTCCACGGCGTTGCTGTTCTTGTTCGTTGTTGCTGTTGTTTTATGTAACTGAGTCTGAGTTTGATTTTGGAGAAGTGCCCACCACCACCACCACCAACAACCACCAAAAAAAAAAAAAAAAACGTACGCGGTGTTCTGAGTTTTATATTCGATGCTGAATGTTTTCTTTGCTGGCAACATCTTTAACACTGATCAGGTTTCTGGCCATCAGGACGAGCCTTACGACAATAATTCTTTCAACAAATGAACGTCAGGACATAACGTTTGCGAGCGGGGGAGAGGGGGAGTCGCAGTGGACATGGCACTGTCAGCCTATAGCCTTCGTCCGATAGAGAGAGCGAGAGAAAGAGGGGTTGGGGAGATGTAGAGATAGAGAGACAGATCGAGAGAGAAAGAAAAGAAAATGCCCCGGGTGGCTCTACCTTGCTTGATTAATTGAATTCCCCCATAAACACTATTGGTCCAAGTCCTCTGTGTCCATTCAAACACTGTGGACTAGTTGTGCCCTTCCTACATTCCCCCCCCCCCTTCCCCAGAGGTCACATGTTCGCCCCGGGCTAAAGGAAATTACTACAAGGAAATAGTGTTTTCTATTCATTAAAAAGTTGACAGATTTGACCCATCCTATACCATCACCATCAACTCTTGTCCGAAATGTCCGGTTGGTAAATTGTTTATTGTTGATTTACCATGAACGCATGACACTAAAACTCTGATCACTGCCCGTACCACCAAGGCGTGGGCTGTGCTTAAGGTATTAGTGTGGTACATAATAATTGGGCGGTGAGCCATCAAGCTGGCGTCAACACCAGCCTCGATCTGTTTCACCCCTAACAACAACAAACAAATAAACAAAAACAATATACTCAAACCGTAACTAAAATCTGCGCATTTTCTGTCACTTGCATCTTCGATAGGCTAAAAAAGAAGCTTGCGAACTTGTAAAAACATGAATAGATAAACTGCAATATAAATTATTTGACAAGGTATGTAGACAGTCTTGTGAATTAAAAGTGAAGTTTGACATTACAACGACAAACTTGTAAAAGCATAAATAAATAAATAAAAGTATTTGACAAGGTATGTAGGTAGCCTTGTGAATTAAAAGAGAAGCTTGACAAACTTGCAAAAACATAAATAAATAAATAAATAAATAAATAAAAGAATTTGACAAAGTATGTTGGTAGCTTTCTGAATCGTATGTTCTATGATGTTATCTGCCGGGCTGAAAAACGCGACTCAAGCAGTTAGTGTCTTGCTGAGACAGAAAATGAATGGCGATGGGACCACGTCTGAGCCGATGAATGGATAGGTACGTAGGTGTATGGATAAAAATGAATGAAAGAAAATGAATGAATGAATGAATGAGTGAAAGAAGGATTGAATGAATAAATGAAAATGATTGAATGAATGATTGAAAATGAATGAATGAATGAAGAAAATGAATAAATGAATGAAGAAAATGGATGGATGAATGAATGAATGAATGAATGAAAGAATGCTATGAAGCAGGTCGTCAGGGGGACGCTAAGAATGGGAGACGGGATGACAAAGGCCGGACACCGGGGGTGTGTGTAGTAAACCTCGCAAAAAGCTCGCGCCGTCCCTCCAACTGAGGTGCTGATTGTGCTGACATGTCGTGGGATGGACCACGTCGGTGGTGGGCGAGATCGACTTCCAGAGACTACTTATGAAGAGATATGAGTATGGGATACACTGGGAACCACGATCCCTCGGCATCGGTGCGTGTTTCGCTGCTGTGCGTGAGACCATTCTCAAGTTGCTCCGATCTTCTCCTTTGGTTTCCATCTACAACAAGCACACCCATACGATAGCATACATAAAGATTAAGCATGATCTCTCTCTCTCTCTCTCTCTCTCTCCATCAGCACCCAATTAAAAAATATTTAAACCGAAAACAACCCATGCACTGACAGCATTTATAAGATCTCACCTCCTTCTTTACAGTTCGGGCCTTTTCCCGCCAGATTTTTTATTTGATATTATTTACAAGAATCTGAAAGCTGAAAACTAACCCAAAGCAAAACAAAACAAAAAAAAAATGAAAGACTCAAAGTGACCGTTATCATGCCGAAGCGCAGCTAAACCCGAATTCAAACTACGAAGGCAAACGGCTGAGAAACAAAATCCTGTGCACTGATTGCATCTATAACGCATGTTACTAACTGTCAGCTAATTCTATCAGGGAAACAGTGCAGAAATGTCTGCAGTGAAAGAAATTTAAAACCCAAAGACTTGATTCTCCGTGATCTACATACAAAATCCTTACAATCTTGGTTTACTGACCGATTCTGCGTGTCCAAACAATGGATGAAAATGTCCAAGCCGAGTTGCTGGTGTAGATTTCTTCAGCGGAGAGGACAGGAGAAAAGAGGTAAGGACTCTCTAGGATGACAACAGAATACTGTTCTGTGAAGGGCGTGGACTTATCCTCTTTCCCTCTTTTAGTAGTACCACGTGAGCTCAGTGTGGTTATTGTTGTATAGCCCAGGCGCCTGGTGTATAAGACCATTTCAACTTCCGCGTTACGGTTGTTTGCGGGGAGCCGCACGGCTTCGAAAAGCACCGTGTAGGGCAAAAACCTCAACTTGCCTTTATGATGGCATCTGAATATGTGCACATTCAAAGCAAAGATGCATTTTTATGCCAGAACCAGCACGTAACGGGTTTGTACAGTTGGGTGCCCAACAGGAGGATGGCATCGTTCGACCGTTGTCCACCGCTTCCGCCCTACAAATGGGGCACGCCGCCATTTTGTTTGCAAATCACGTGATATGGAGGACGGTAAATTGAAACGGTCTTATTTCCAGGCTCATTCTGACATGACCCGGCAGGCTTAAATTAAATACAAATATTTCGCGCCATCACTGAACTCGTCCAAACCTTTGAGTCTATCGTTAATCACGTATTAACATTACAGCAAACCGACTACGACTCCATGATATCGACCGGGTTTGGCCCACATTCCGCACAGACATCACGATGTTTACACTTGAAGAAAAAGAAAAAAAAACAAACACTCGTGACATTGTTCCGCTGGCCGTGCCTAAACGAGGCCGGGGTTTCTCTCCCTCGCACATTCCTCCAGCACCTCTTTATCAGGGACAACACGTCCAGTAACCTGGGCACACCTGGCGTCAGACCATACAAGTGGACCTGTAGTGCACCACTATCTGGATTTATCTGTTTCCAGACTGTCCGCCATGCAGATAAAACAGTGGACACCATTCTACCCAGCATATCCGGCGATGGTCATAAATCAGAACTTGACCAATAGAGATTATAACCTGATCCTTGGCAAAGAGACAGAACCTGGGCCTCATAACACCACATCCTAGGCCCCAACAGCCAACTCGTGTCTGACACAGTCCCACAATGCTGAACTGATATGGAAAAAAAAACAACAAGATTTTTTTTTAAAAAACCAGATTTAAAAAAAAAAAAAAAACTCGGGACAAAACCACAACTGTTCTGTGTTTGTTTCACCAAATTATTGAACAAATCGGCGTCCTTGTCTAATGTCCGACTGGACAATTGATTAACATCATTTATGTCTTAGTGTGCAGTGGGAGGGGGACAAGACGGGTGGGCAAGACGAATGTATGGTGAAGTCTCTCTCTCTCTCTCTCTCTCTCACTCACTCAGCCCCCCCTCCCCCCCCCCCCAAGAGAAACAACAATAAACAATAAAATCACAGGCGACAAAAGGTTTTAGTTCATTACAAGTGATGTCCTTACGTGAACAGACTATATCAAAAAAGCGCCAGAAGTGTCGGTTTCTCCAACAGTTTCTCAATTGTTTATATCAGTATCACTGCAGCTTTAAAACATGCCTTTCGTATTTTTACTCCAATATTTTACGGCCATAAAGCCACACAATTATTCAAAACAAAAAACGCTAAATATTTTGCTGATTGCCATATCAACAACGATTTGGACAAGACAAGGAAGTAGTCATTGTAATGTTACAGCCCAGACTTGCTCTTCACATAAGAACAAAGCATAGCACTGTCCATTTGATATACTGGCGTAAGGACGATTTTCGTGATTCTGAGACTACTTTATCATTGCTCACAGTGAGATCCACATTCGCACCAACTGAGGTAAGAGTTTTGTCGTTATAAATAGAAACATTCTTGCCACATTCAAGAACAACAAAAGTGATCCAAACTTTGAAAAACAGCTCTCCTGTAAAATGATATAAATTGTTGATACGCCAGGACGTGATATGGACAACGATACGTATTTCCTGTTGTTCCACAACCAGGATACGCAAAAGAATATTTTCTACCACGCCTCTACCAACACCCACCCTTCCTTTCCACGAAAAAAAAATTATGAATCTCGTAATACAGAAAAACGTGCTGATAAGACGGGAAGGGGGGGGGGGGGGACGGGCGGGCAGTCACGGGAAGACAAATCAAATATTGGCACAGGGGAAAGCCATTGTTATATTATACACTCATAACTTCAAGTGCACACTTGATTTTCTACTTGTGTGATCGAATACTGGACTGGGACTCACAATGAAAAATTCATTAATTTCCTCCTTTCTGTACGGGACACACGGTCAGGATCGATCCGATCCCACGGCGTAGATTCAGGCAGTGTCCAGGTGAGCGCTGGACGTCCAATCGACACCAATACAGGTCCTAGAGACTATTCATTAATTTCATCTTATAAAGTACACATTCCCAGGCGCGGGGGTGGGGGGGGGGGGTTTCTTGAGTACGAAAAATATATGGGGGAAATGACTTTTCAATTATGGCAACCAATGAAAAGGTTGTTAGTTTGTTGATGATGTTTTTCAAGAAAGTAAATTACGTAAAAATTTAATTTTGGCTGTTTCTATTGAAAAGGTGAAATTTTCATTGCAAAACATCACTACAAAAGTTTCAGAACATCAAGACCTTGGACCATGAACGCTCGCCATTCTCGTAAACGGCTGTAAGTTCGCACAGGCGGTTGGGGGGGGGGGGGGGGGGAGAGAAAGAGCAAGGCAGTAAAAATCGCCAAAAGTTTAGTGTATGTATTTTGTAGATGGCCTTTTACACAAGTATCTCTCCAGTCGGCCGAAGGGGAATAACTAACGATATAAAGATAAAAAGACCTGCAGGTAAAGGTTTATGAGTATCTAGGCTATACTGTTTTACAGAGACTTTATGGGAACACATGTAGTTGTCAGATAAGCAGAGGCGACGCACAAAGACTGTTTTTGGGTCAGAGAACCATAGTACAGATATAGGTAAGCTGAGATAGCAAGACAGACATGCAGCAAGGGAACCAGACACAGAGTGTAGAGAACAGGACATACACATAGAAAGATCGACACCGAATGCAGAAAGAACGATATACACGCAAAAAGTCAGACACCGAAGTAGAGAGACAGACACCGAATGTAGAGAGACAGACACCGAATGCAGAGAGAAAGACGCCGAATGTAGAGAGAAAGACGCCGAATACAGACTGAAAGACACCAAATGTAGTGAGAACGACGTGCACGCAGAAAAGCAGACACCGAAGTAGAGAGAGAGAGACACCGAAGTAGAGAGAGAGAGAGACACCGAATGCAGAGAGAAACACATTCAAATAGAGAGACACAAAATGTAGAAAAAATGACATGCACGCAGAGAGACGGACACCAAATGTAGAGAGAAGGACATGCACGTAGAAAGACGGACACCAAATGTAGAGAGAAGGACATGCACGCAGAGAGACGGACACCAAATGTAGAGAGAAGGACATGCACGTAGAGAGACGGACACCAAATGTAGAGAGAAGGACATGCACGTAGAGAGACGGACACCAAATGTAGAGAGAAGGACATGCACGCAGAGAGACGGACACCAAATGTAGAAAGAAGGACATGCACTCAGAGAGACGGACACCAAATGTGGAGAGGAGAAGGACATGCACGTAGAGAGACAGACAACGATTGCAGAGAGAAACAGAAGCAAGTGAACAGACAGACACCGAGTCTGAGTTCTGAATTTGGAGAAAGCGCAGCGACACAACAACGGCCATTATTGTTCTGGGAAGAAACAAGACGATAGATAGAATATAACAGAAGGTCAGAAGGGGAGACTGAATGCAGAGAGAAAGACAGAAAGACAGACAGTCCCAACATTTTCAGCACATGCAAGACAACCAGGACAAAAAGCTCCCCGGTCACTTGAGCAAGGCAATCCGGACCACAGACTAATAAAATACCCAGACTGGATGAGCCCATTGTGTGACGTCACAAAACAGCGAAAGGTCATGAACCATCCGCCACATTAGGTTTACGGTTGCGACCGACGCTTCAGCATAGCTACAATGCAGCTGTCGTTAAAAGTCCAGACGGTCATCATTTATAACACAAAAAAAAAAAAAAGGCAGCTGTAGACAATAAAATGAAAGGATAGGCAAGACAATGCATTATCAATACATGTACAACCAATCTTGACAAATAAAAAGAAATTTCTACTGCAGATAGAACTCGAATCGGAATTTCCCGAGCGGCGGCCACGTTGGTTATACGGCCGCATCTCATTAACTTCCGTAAAAAACGACACAGCCCGAAGCTTGTGTTTCCAGTCTGGTTGATTTATTAGTCTGTGATCCGGACTGCAGAAATCACAGACTCCACAAGTAGGTCAATCTCCGTGACCCAAATCCCCCCCCCCCCACGTGTCAGACCCTAGACAGTGAGTCAATAATTTCCACGCCCTTCACGTGCCCTATCGATCCTGAACTATCAAAATGAAGTCATGAAAATTTCAGTCAATCTTGTCTCTTTTCTACCCGCCCCCCTCCCCCCTTCACAACGTCAAATCGTTGGGAATTTTCCATATTACATCGTTGTATGTCCATTTCTGCCGTTTCGAGAAAATGAGCATTGAACGTTTAAGGAGTTGTGTAAAATCAGGGTTTTGTCCAATACGCTTCAAAATCGAAACCTCATAAAAAATGCGCACGCAAAATACACCGGAGTGAGAATCACTTTTATGACAAAACCTCAGAATCGGCAAAATGCCGCACAATAATAATGGCAAATACCCGTCGATACTGCCTTTTTCCTCTCCCCCCCCCCCCCTTCCTCTCACTATCAAACCAACAAACGTCACGACCACTACCTAAACAGACAGACAATGCAGTATGTAAGTGGGTAGGCAAACGCTTCGACTGCACCACTGACAGTCATCATAAATCATTCTACTCGTCCGACTACACTCTACAGCAGTTCTCAAAACTTGTTAACTGTTAACAACTTCGTATTCATGCCAAAACTATGGAATGCCAGTAATCAAATTTTCCTATATTCAGTGATGTGGGTTTTTTTGTTTTTTTTTTAAAGATTAGAGGAACAAACTGATTCAGTCCCACCGTGCACCAACTTGAGCCGTGAGCCGGAGAGAGCAACACTGAGTTTCAATGAGAGCTCGCGCACACTGAAACTAAATGTCGTGGCGCCAACAACCACGCAGTTGGCTGATCAAAAATGGTCTCGTGCGCGCCCAGCCAAAGGGGTGAACCAGGCTGAGGCTGGTGTATGCCGCCTAATTATCAACAAGCTATGCATCACAGTAACACACTACACACTGCCCACACCACCACGGTGATATGAGCAGTGAATAGTGTTTTAATGTGATGCATAATAATTAAGCGGCGAGGGCACCTAAACCAGCCTAGGTCTGATTCACCCCTAAAAATGTGACCACACCCCCCCCCCTTCCCCCTGGCGACTGTTCAGGACATCAACTTTCCCACCATGTACCCCCCCTCCCCCATTCTCCTAATACCGGCAGCTCTATTTCCACCCCCTGCCCACATCTCCACATATCAGAGAATGAATCTGACCTTAAATAGTTTCAAGCCAAAGGTTTTGTCTATAGTGCGAGTATGTATACTATATTCAAGTATGTACGTCCTTATATTATTATGAACACCGATAATGTGCGCAGTCACCAGAACGCCGATAATATTCAAGTAGATCTATCTATGTTTTGCAAACGGATTATCTAGGGAATTTCCCCGGGTTTTCCTCTGTTTAAACTATACCTCGGGGACAAAGAAGACCAAAAAAAACAAACAAACGTAACTTATAATTTATAATTATAAATAGGAGGGGAAAAGTGAGCAATTCAGATCATTAAAAACATATTATTATACACTTTTGAAAAGACCTATTACATATACAATGATGTTGCAAATGTATTACAAAATATTTCTATCGCCACCGTGCACCAGAATACTTCTCTAATAACCCCAGTGAATGAATCATATTACATTGACGCAGCATGTAAGAGAAATGTGTTGAGTTGGTTTCAGCTCGATTCAGAAACTTGCATGGCGAAAGTCCCTCTTCCAGGTTTTGAGGCTGAGCTCTCCATGGCTAAAATGCTACTTGAACGCAAGAAAATCAGAGACAATGTATTTATTTATTTATTTTTATTCATATCTGTCTCACATTTTTACACCCCGGGAGAATTCGTGCGATTTATTCCAAGCGAATCCACCATTTCCGGAGCTTTACATCAAGTTTTTAAATTCCACGATTTTTCCCAGGATCCCTGAAATTCCAAAGCTGCGCAAGAACGCTGTATTATATTGTACCGATGCCACAAAACTGGAGGTTTACACAAGTCATATAAAAAGATCAATCCTCTTTCCAAAAACAAACCAGTGGGGGACACGTTGGTCTGGAGGCAAGGTGCTCGCCTCAAATGCCGAAGGTACCGGGTTCGATTCTCGGTCGGTGCAGGCATTTTGAAATTTGAGGGGAAAATTCCTATCCCTGATCTTATGGTAGAGTGGGATCGAGCACCTAATCTTCTTGGATAAGGACGAAAAACACAGATGGCCCATGCGCACACTGTGCATGTTAAAGATTTAGATATCTTGGCAGTTGGAAATCGAAAAGAGCAGGTCTAACCAGGGCAAAAATTAAAGGGGGGGGGGGGGGACCCTACCACAAAAAAAACCACAGAAACAAGAACAAGAAAAATACAAACAAGAAATGTGAGGTGAAAATGTCAAGAGCAGCCAGAAACTTTTACAATAAACATCTAAAACTTTTACAATAAACATCTAAAACTTTTACAATAAACATCTAAAACTTTTACAATAAACATCTAAAACTTTTACAATAAACATCTAAAACTTTTACAATAAACATCTAAAACTTTTACAATAAACATCTAAAACTTTTACAATAAAGACCTAAAACTTTTACAATAAACATCTAAAACTTTTACAATAAAGACCTAAAACTTTTACAATAAACATCTAAAACTTTTACAATAAAGACCTAAAACTTTTACAATAAAGACCTAAAACTTTTACAATAAAGACCTAAAACTTTTACAATAAAGACCTAAAACTTTTACAATAAAGACCTAAAACTTTTACAATAAAGACCTAAAACTTTTACAATAAAGACCTAAAACTTTTACAATAAAGACCTAAAACTTTTACAATAAAGACCTAAAACTTTTACAATAAAGACCTAAAACTTTTACAATAAAGACCTAAAACTTTTACAATAAAGACCTAAAACTTTTACAATAAAGACCTAAAACTTTTACAATAAAGACCTAAAACGCACAAAAACAACACACACACACACACACAAAGTGGGCGGCGCCGCTCCAGCTCCGTTTGTTGATTATTCTCATGGTCAGGAATGAATGAATGCATAACTACATCTAAATCTACAGCTGCCTGTGTCACATCAAACGCTGCACCAAATCACATTCAGCTCGCCCCATGTCAGTCTGACACCGCCCTGTTTGTGTAGTACGCGGCATGGATTAGGGCCGGATAAGCTAATCTCTATTTACTGGATCATGGATCACGTGTGTGTCACTTGGCCCCTGGGGCAGGAGGTCGGGAAGAGGAAATCGGTAAGCACTGCTCAATAACATACACTCAAGCCAAAAAGTTAAGCAACCGTCACTAACAAGATTTGTGAACTCTTGCCATTCAATTATTGACTTTTTTGTTTTTGTATAAAAGAAAATTTTGTTTAAGTCATTAAGCCCCATTTTTTGGGGTGGGTAAAATGAAATTGAATGTGATTTCAGACTTACATAACAATAAATTGATTCCAATGAACGTGTTTGAATTAATTGAAAAATAAAGTTGTCAGTTCTGAGCATAACCCAGAGTTGCTTAACTTTTTGGCTCGAGTGTACGTGGGTGGACAGGCTGGGAATAATTATCTTGGGTCGAGGTCAGCCAGCATTAATGGAACTTGCCAAATGGTACGTTCTGGCTCAACTCCCAATGTTCTGGCACTGAATTAGAACACTAATAACAGAGTTCACAGCGGACTTTCACGTGTAAATTCAACGTTTTTCACAATGTTTGAATGTTCACTTTTCAGCCTTCAAGGTGGCAACTTTTCAGCCTTCAAGGTGGCAAAGCGTAATCACACTATCAAGTATCAAAATGTAAATTGCTATAACCAGCAGCCCCGTGCAAAGCTAACTTGCACATTAGAGACGTCTGTTCATATTTGGCACTCTCAATGTGAAAGAGTAGTTTTCTTCTTTGACGAGATCCCAACTTTCCCGGCTGTTGTTACTTGTACGTGGGCACCCGAAGCGTTTTGCGCTAGGGACGCGTACGTGTACGTACCTATGCCAAACCTCGTCCTTGTCCTCGACCCAATATTTTACCGAATCCCTAATCCTGGCCCTCTACCCTTTCAACAACAACACCAAAAAAATGGGGGGAACAAAAAGAAAACCTGAAAGAATAATTAATTAAGGCTGTTGTTGGGAGTGTTTCGGGAGGAGCTCCCTGGCTCTGGAGCCACACAAGGCTTTAAAATACGTACCCCTAGCGCAAAAAAAACTTAGGGGGGGTACATACTTGTTACGACATTCTAAAGCTCCTCACAGTCCCGCCGCGTCTCTCAACGTCACATTACCACACTTTCAATCACGACACTTCATCCATAAATCACGGTGGACACGATAACGCCGTTTATCGTGCTGACCCACTACAATTTAACCTGGATGAATCAATCTGCCCATGGACCGATACCTGGGATAGACGATTGTTTTGACATAAGGAGAAAGACTACTGGCGAGAGTAGACGAGTCGTCTCCACATAGGCGTCAACCTGGTTCGCCGACAGTAATTAACGATCATTCCAATTAAGGGCCATTTCATGAGACAAGTAAACGCACGCCGCATAAAGGCAAACTGCAATCATCACCTAAACAGGATTTAGACAAGATTTCCAAAGACAGTAGAACACAAATACTTTGACACACTTCACAGGTCGCACCAATAATGCACCATTACATGTATATTAGCCAAGCCGCGAGATGAACCTTTCCTTCTTCCACTATATGTCCACAAATTGCGCGCGTATAAATGCGGTGAGTACAACTCTTTTTCGTTCAATTATGAACGGATGTGGTGCGAACCGTTGTACGGTTGACATCTACGACATGCGCGCAAGTCGACGGACGGAATACATGTATGACGAATTGATTCGTCTTGGTATCCTATAGCTCGGATACTAGTATACCGTCACGCTCACAACATAACTGCCTAAGTCATTCTTTCGGTGTTTTGAGATGAAATGCTCACCTCAATCAGACGATCACGTTGCGCCGTTCAACAGTTACATTGTTTTGTTTTATTGTCTTACGGGTTTTTAAACAAAAACCCACATCCACCTAAACCACCATTTAGACTTGCTGGGGGAGCGTAGACTAATGACAAAACCAAATAGAGAAAATACTGAGTTGTGTTCACTGTTCAGCTACAGCTTTCTATGTAACATACTACGCTCCCCTAACAAGAGCCACAACTCTACTGGAAGTAAACAGTTTTTTGAATTTTCAAAAAAACACCAACCATGACTTAGGCAACTGTGTTATTATCGTGGGGCTATTTATAATACGCTTTACTAGACTTGGTTTCATCCTCAAATCTGATTGGTTTCTATTGTTGTTTTTTGCTGAAAATAACCTGATTTCTCGAACCTCCCAACACCTTAAGTATGGGATAGTCCTGTACAGTCCAAAAGTCCAGGGGAGTTGGCATTTTAAGGAAGAGCTGAGATCTAAAAAGTGTTCCCGAGAGAGGGGGAGAGGAAGGGTAGAGAGTGAGGGAGAGTAAGGAAGACGGGGGAAGCGCGCGAGGGAGGTGGAAAGAGACGTGGGAGGGAGGGGAGAGAGAGAGACGTGGGAGGGAGGGAGAGACAGAGAAAGTTACAAAGACAGATAGAAACCAGGTTTATCACGGACAAGGCCGACGATTTCTCATCAAAGAAAATCTGTCATTTTTTGAAAGAGTTTTTCCATTCTCCATTCATAGAATGGTTAAGTTGCCTGTGACTGTAATGTAAGCATGCATGTTTCCTATAGTTCAATTCATGTGTTTCAAAAACTCAATCTCACCTGCAGTTTTCAGAGTGATGGGTTAACCCCTTGAATGCCAACAGTACTGTCATAAATGTTCTTTTGGGTGCCGGCTGTGAATTTTTCTAAAACAGTTACGTAGACATGTGATCAATTTAGCTTTAAAAGTTCCCATTTACTTTTAGGCATAATCGAAATTATCAATTTCAAAAGTGACAAGAATCTAAAAATAATTAATAATCATAGCCGTACTGCTCTGGCATTGAAAGGGTTACGGAATGTAGGAAAACATTTCTTCAAACTTAATCATACTGGATCACTTTACCACTTGCGGAGTAATCGCACGGTGCAATATGGCAGACAGAGCTAACCCATGACTACTGGTAGTGGAGGGGGGAGGGGTGTGCGCGGGGCACGACTGTGTGGTATGCCTGACCCTTTCTCCTGCTCGTTCATTCATACTGGCGACCTCAAATGTGTGGGAAAGCAGGTCTAACACACAAGACTCCGGCCCACCTCCTATCAGAAGGCGGGGGAGGGGCAGTATTATAAGTGAAAACGCCGTCACATGCCAGAATAGGCTCAGAACTGAATTGTTTAGGACTGTTTTCATTGAAACTGAATGATGTCGCTTTTTGCTCTCAGAGGTTTGAGGATGAGAGTAGATTAAATGTTTGTTAATGTGTGTGAGTGGGGGCCGATGAATTGATTTTATGTTAGTCCTGTCTTTAATTATTAGTTCAGCGCTTTATTTATTTATTTTTTTTGTGGATCTGAGCTCTTCACAAGTTAATTATTGCATTATGTTACATTATATAAGTCATTGCTGAACGACGAACAGAACAATTATTTTCCCTATCTGGCTTTGTAATTAGACTGGGCGTGTCCATAACGTTCTCCTATCGGGGGCCACTTCAGCCAGATCACGAACAGTGCAAACTGCAATGTCACACACTAGCTCGCTGCTGGTGACAGATCCTGCCACCATGTGTCATGACACATACGCATAGAACTACTGTGACAAAATCGGCCGCCCCACCCCTGCCCTTCCATCCATGCGAGCCCACCTTGACACACATCTGAGGGTTTTTTCCAACTCTCACAAATTACTGACGCCACACACACAGCCATGCGTGACCACTGTACCTAAACACACAGTTATGACACAGTGAAATGGTTGACCAACCCCTGATTAAAAGGCTTACGAGCAAATCTGTCAATGACTAAAATCTAGACGTTCATTCAGACTCAGAGCCCAAACTTTTGTCATTCACACCGACAGTGTGCACCGGTGCATGTACGCCCCTCTAATGAATGAGAAATTAAATCAGGCGTATATTCTCCCTTTCTTTCTCTTTGCGTGTTTGTCTGTCTCTCTCTCCCTCTCTCAACTCTCTTTCTCTCCCTCTCAACTATCTCCTTTCCCTTTCTCTCTCTTCTCTCCCTCTCTTTCTCTCCCACTCAACTCTCTCCCTTTCTTTCTCTCTCAACTCTATCTGTCTCTCTCTCTACTCTTTTTCTCTCTCCCTCCCTCAACTTGCACTTTCTCTCTCTCTCTAAACTCTTTCTCTCCCTCCCTCAACTCTCTCTCTCCCTCCCTCAACTCTCTCTCCTTCTCTCTCTCTCTCAACTCTCTTTCTCTCCCTCCCTCAACTTTCTCTCTCTCTCTCAACTCTCTTTCTCTCCCTCCCTCAACTTTCTCTTTCAAACATGTCAAATGACCATTTGGAAACAACACATTGTAAATAAACAAACCACATTACAACAGCATTTACTTTTGCCACGTGAAAATAAGAAAAAAATCACTGACTGAACTTTCCGACACTTTCATAGTCTTGATTGACGTCATCAACTACCCCCCTCCCGCACCCCCTCATTTCACCATGAATCAAAATGAACGTTTACTTAATCAACCAGTGAAGATGTCTTACTATAATAACACGCGGCTTAGTATAGAAAGCAAACCCACACCTACGAGTGCTTGAATGAACGCCTAATGCGCAGGTCATAATTATGCGACAGGAAAAATTGCGCACCTGTATTACACTCGTGCCCCCCCCCCCTCCACCTAGTCGTGCGTCCCTTGAATAACCAACCACGCATGACTATTTTTGTCATGAACAAAAAACCGTCTCATTAAAATGACATGGCTCTATTTCCACTTGTAGCTGAACTAAGTTACACACTACACACTATTTCTATAGGCCTTCTCCATTGTGTGTCAAAGCATCGGCGCATTCGGTGTGTAATCTGTAAGCATCATTAAAAAAAAATTTTAAAGTCGTACCTCTAAAAGTTAAGGGCGTACGAAACTTTTGAGAAGTTGATGGTTACAGTGTTAGAACCTTGTCATTCTGAGGGGACGAGATGCCAATCATTTAATCTTCCCACACTGCCAAGTGCAATACGCCCAAGGCTCGCTGAGATCGAGCATCCGTACAATGCAGACTGGATGGGCGGCCCCTGTTGCGAGTGGCACGAGCACTGGCATGACTGTGACCTGTGCCACAGTCATCAGTCAAATCAAATGTCTAGGTCTGTCTCCACTGACTCAACCATTTCACAGATGCACTAAGTGCTGATCCTTGTCCTGTTAACGAGGCTCTGACAAGGGACAAAAGGTGAATGTGATGCTGGACAAACCTTTGCATGCCCATGAAGACTATTGGCGCTTTACGGATAAAACACTGTATACGACATTCTATGCCAATTTAACAGTTTAACATTTTATAGAATGAAATGTGCTCTATCTGGGTTATAATCTTGCATGACTTTTAGTTTCTTTCGCTCATCACAAAACAGAAACTGAACAAAGAATAAAGCCGGGCATAACGCCAAAAGCTGTCAATTATAAAACTGTTTCTGGCGTATACAGCCTTTTGCCGTAACACGACTGAACAATGATCCATCCCAAAGGTTGTTTCTACTACACGTGTAATCTAATCTATACATAAATGTGACAAAGCCGCCTGAAGCATCTCTTCTGAACATTACATGTATCTGAAACACTGATTTCCCATGTCACTTTACAAGTTCAGCTGGATGTTCATGTGTACGGAAATGGAAACGGCAACCGAAACGTTACCTTCAAGTAGTGAAATCGAACGAATGTTTTCATGTGTACGAAAAGGCAACCGAAACGTTTAACCCTTGATAATTAAAGTAGTGAAATGGAAGGAATGTTTCCACGTGTATGGAAACGCCCTTTCCGTACACCACGAAACATTCTTTCTTTTCACTACTTGATGTATCTTTGACGTTTCCAATGCCGTTTCCGTACACATGACACCATAATGTAGTTCGAGGGGATACACTGTGTCTACAGTACGCCTAGACGCGCACCAGCCAATTTTGATCGGCCGATGAGTTGGATGGTGACACCACAACCATGCGTTTCCATGACTCTGAGACCTTGCGTATCATCAACCAACTCGTTGGATCTCATTTAAACCCAATATCGTGACGTCAAGGGCACCGTCCAGCTCGTCAGGGCTGAGTTTCAGTGAGATCCAACTAGCCGGCTGGTGCCCCAGATCTCACTAAAACTCATTTTGTCACTAGGTCACCAACCAACCAGTAAACCGACTAAAATCGGCTAGCGCGGGCCGGGCCGAAAACTCAATGTTGTGACGTCATCATACAACTAGTCGGACGATCGAACCTAGGCTAACTTCCGCACTAGCAGCGATGTTCTGTCACAGATACACAAGTTTTTAAGGTACCGATTGCCCATACATAGCTTTTCGCCCAAAATGCAGGCCAAAAAGTTCGTCAGGTGAAACTAGACGAGTCACTAGAGCTAAAAATATTCAGCGCCTCGTCGCATACTTGTGAAATCTCAAGATCTCTTCAGACAACAATACATGTACACACCGGCGGGGTAAAGAAGCCGCTAGAGAAATGAATACCTGAACGGTCCGACAATCAAATACCCTTAGCACTTCCCAAACCCACACAGGCAATGCAGGGCGGACAGATTACAGACAACATTCCCACCGACAGTTCGGAACCACAAAGAACATCATATTCGAGATTAGATTTCCACATGTCTAAAAATAACGACACCTTACCTGTGGTAGATAGCGAGCTGCTGCCACTACTATCAGATTTCTCGTACCCTTCTGATAGAATTTATAATAAAGGCGTGTCGTTTGACTTAGACTTTATGCCACTTATTGCACTCGTCAAGGCCTTAGCTCTTTTGCCTGCCCGATTTTGTTGTCTACGGCTCTTTATTTCCATGTCATTTCGAGTGCAGTTTCGTCAAATATGAACACGTTTGGCTATTTCTAAATTGTGAAGAAAAAAAAAAAACTTGCATCGCCCAGTCACCCACACCCATTTGAACTTACATTCTCGATTTGAATTCGTTCATTTTTCCTTTCTTGTCTATTTTTCAAGTACAATTTTTAATAATTGGGGAGGGGGGGGGGTGGACTGGTACTAACGTAAGGTTTTGCAAAATGCACCCTTAATTTTCTTCACATTCGGCCCTTCCACTAAAACGATAGCCCTCCGATTTGATCAGGCGACACAAACATCGTACTAATCAAACCCTCTGTTACTGCCGTGCAAGCTGACCACTAGTCAAGAGCTGTTGTTTTTTTACTTTCAAATTTCATGGCCTTCCACAACCCACCTCACACAGAACAGAACAAAATGTACACGCTAATAGTAAAGCACTGTCTCCTCCGACGTTGAACCGTCCGGGTTATCCATGTTATTCTGGGCATAATCCGAGACACAGGATACCGAGACGGTTCAATTTGCCATAGTCCGTTCGTCGAATTGCGCGCGCATCATCCATGTCAACAATGCAACAATTCGCACCACACCTCTTCATAACTGAACGTAAAAGACCAGTACCACAGAGTACTCACCGTGTTTGTACGCGCGCAAGTTGTGGGTATATAGTGAAAGGAGGAATGGTCCGTTTCGGTATTCTGTGTCTCGGGTATAATGTTCATACCGTTTGAAACCAGCTGGTAGAATTTGGACCTACAAGTCATCTGTCCAATAAAATGTGGAGTGTTTATGCCAATCAGCGTACGCTCAAGCACTGTGGTTTCATGTGTACAGAAGCGGAAACGGCAACGCAGAGTCAAAAATCCATTAATCAGTAACAAGACAGGGTGTTTCCACGCGTACGGAAACGGCGAACGGCGTTTCGACAAACGAGAAAACCTTTCTATAAAATTTCTCTACTTAGCAGGTTTGACGTATCCGTTGCCGTTTCCGTACACCTGTATGTACGTGTGAAAGAGAGAGAGAAAAAAGGGGAACAGCTACAGAAACTCCCTACCAAGTAACCTACAGCAGGTCTGACACACGGAGGCCTACACAATGTTAAGTCTACTGACCTGCTGCTGACAACCTGTGACATCAAACCAGCGAACAGTCATTGTTGCAAGCCGGCGTAGCACACTCTTGTACTACTAGAAGCCAGGATTCCTTACAGCAGTGGTTGCCAACCCTTTTCAGACAATCGCCCCCCCCCCCCAACCCCCGGGTCCCACACTTTCTTTCGTCCGGGAACCCTCTTCCACCCCATCCCCAAATGTAATCAAAAGTACACAGACTGCATGCAAGTTACGGCGTTAGGCTTTTCAACGCTTTATCTAATGATAATAGGCATTCTGATCATTCATTACAAGGAAAAGGGAAAACATTCTTCACCAAATGCACCAACAATGGAATTGGCCTTTTCTGCACGGTTATGCCCAAACGGCAGGCCGGGTTGTCCTTCTATCAACTACTAGAAATACACGTACTGAATTATGAAGAAATTCGAAACATACATTTTTGACAGAATTTATTTGTTCAGTCTCATGGCTGACTATTATAGTAACAGACATGACCATGTGGATTTGACAGGTAAAAGAACAGACTGCACTGCCAAGATACTGTGCAATATTGTAACCACCTGTCAGATAAAAGCAGCCCATTTCCTCATTTTCGCCTCCTATATCGCCCTTTTCTTCCCTGCTGGAACTCAAAATCGCCCACGTTGAGAGCCACTGCATTAGAGCCTACCCACCAACCTCTTGACTGCTTGGCCGATACTTCAATCGCTTTGATCCCTTGTAGAAAGACAACCGGTACTCGATGACAGTGAAAACGCTTATTCCTCCATGCTGGGGCTTCCAAGTCTATCTAAACAGCATTTCCCTGGGAAGCCGTGTAGTCCCACAATTGAACTTAATTGTTTTCTTCTTAAAACACCCTAATCATGCTATAGATCGGTGCACACCTGGACCACACTTGCAAAGGAATTATTTTCATACGTGTGTATCCCTATATATATTATATCGCTGGTCCTACCATGAAATCCCAAAAGGCCAAGGAGAAAAGGAAGTTTTTTCTCAGTATCTCAAAAGTGTCAGAAATGACTTGGGCCATTAGCCTAGAGCAGTGACGCTATCTTATAACACATTTCTAGTTCATGAGAATATTTGGCCAAAAAGAGTTGTCATTGCAGTTGTGGGAATACAGTCCAGCGAGGAAGGCGTTTCAAGATAGGGACACCATTTATATAATATATCCCAAAGATTGTGCCTTTTATGTGAGATCTACCGGAGAACTCTCTGCTCACCAAGCTGATACAGCCATTTCTATCACATTCCGGAATGCATCAACCGATCGCCTCTGTGACTAACGAGAACGTAGGCCTACTATCCAACACTTATTTCGCCCTTGTCGGGGGGGGGGGGGGGGGGGGCTACGATCCCTCTATTTTCTCGTACATTTCATCTCAGGAATGACAAATTTAAAAAAGAGGACACTTAAATTAGGTCAAGTCAGATATTTCCTCCAAGTGACAAACGCCCTGTCTGTTACTAGCAGCAATACGAGCTGGCATGAAACTATGCAGGGTTCTCTATCGCCTCTCTCTCCCCACGACCTTCATGAGGCGAATACGAGGGTGAGAAAAACACATGAGGCACCGACGGAAAGGCAGAATGAAATAAGGAGATACAACTATGTGGGGGGAGGGGGAGAGAGAGAACTGCCGGGTTAGTCGTAAACTAGATGTTTTAACATACTTTCATACATTTTTATATTGTCTTTCTTACTGTTATGCTTAAGGATAAATATTTCGAAACCCGCATATCAATAGTTTATTTTATATGTAAGTTCGTTTTCCTTTTTTTTGGTGTTTGCCCTAGTTCTCGAATCTTCACCCGTTGGTACGGAGCTAGTGTAGAGCACTTAGGCACTCTTGTGCCCATCTCCAGTGCAGACAAGCCAAAATCTTACAACATACGACACACAGAGGTGGGCTCTCTTAAAATTTTGTAGAAACATGGGTGACACGTAAAACACAACATGAGGCGGTCCAGCATACATTTCTAACAATAAAGCATTGTGGGGCCTGTTGTAGTCGGATACATTCACGCTGCGAAGTCATCGAAAAATGGATAGCAAAAAATTACTAGGATTTGCCTCGGTGGACTTGGAGAAGTCTTCAGTTTCCCTTTCTTCGGTTCAGTACAAAACTGTGGTGGGCTCTCAAAGGTTAGCGCTGGCTATGATAGATCTAGAACATATTACCTACCTATGAACATTACCCCCCCCCTCCTCCCCCATCTACCATATCGTCACCTCCATTCCACAACTGCCTAAGTCAAGCTTTGGTGTTTTTTGAAAATCAAAGAAAACTGTTTACTTCGAAGATGTGGTCGCTATTACTGTTATTAAATACGTTAGGGGGCGTAGCATTTTAACATAGGATGCTGTAGCTGAATGGTATTTTCTCTGTTTGGCTTTGGGTTATTAGGCTACGCACCCAGTATAAAATGGTGATTTAGGTGGATGTAGGTTTTCATTTAATGAAACTCATAAGACAACGAAACAAAACTATAGTCGAGGTGCAACGTGACTGTCTGATTCAGGTGAGCATTTTATCTCAAATACAGAAAACATGACTTAGGCAATTGTGGAATGACCTTGACATTGTGTTAGAGCGATGGAGAGGTCAAAGTCGCAGAAGGGAGGGACAGGGGCGGGGGGGGGGCGACAGTGGACCGGTAAGGTTGTGGTTGTGGTACGAATCGGTGATTTCTTTCAGTCCAGAGGCCGTAACAGGTCAGCTTACACACCTGAGTGAACAGGTCAACGCTGAGAGGTGCCACACAGGCTCAGCTGGTGGCGCGCCGAGGTTTAGCGTTTATTATAACAAAAACAACGATAGTACAGTATACCAGATCTACTGTAGGACAGCTGGATAATACCGTCTTCGTATGGGGCAAGTGACGCACTGAGACGAGATTATTCTTTGTTTGCTGATGTTGTTGCTGTTGTTGTTTTGTTTTTTTTTATTTCACTAGATGAGGTACCCGGCTTAAACCTGTGTTCCCATCCATCTCGTTCCCTCTCTCTCTCTGATCTAGACAATTCCTCATTATTATTGCATAGTCTTGCTTCAGACCTGATGCCATGCGCGGCGGCAGAGCACTGTACTGCGCACCAACTGGACGCTTTGTCAGACTCCCCAAGAGGTGGGCTTATCACAGGGAGTACAAAAACAGATCACTGCATTTTATATTTTTAAAACTTTTGTTGTTTTGTTGTTGTTTTTTTTGGAATGCCTGAAATTTGAATAATCATAATAGATCAATAAAAAGCCATTAGGTTAGATTAGTTGACATTTGAAAAAAAAAATTAATGTTACAATTTTTCGCACTGATTTCAGTTGTAGCGCTGTGCAAAAAGCTCAGATTCAA